>JANTPM010000244.1:14878382-14892504 GCA_025434745.1 Erythroxylum divaricatum | reverse complement strand
AATACAATATCTGTATTTTCACAATATGAAAAATGATGATCCTCCCCTCTCTATCCGGTTCCTCTATATCCCTCCATTACCTTCACAATTTCTCTCTCCATAACTAACACCTAACATGCTGCCTATGTTACATGCTGCCTATGTGGCCTCTACCCCCTTCCCCATCTTACCCCTACAGATGTAGGTCTTGATGGGCTTAGTGGGCTGTATACTAACACTAACACGCTAAGCACTAGGAGGAATCCTAACAAGTTCTTCCGCAGGAACCACAAGCCTCTATTATAACTATCCTCTTTTATTTTGGTCTTTAACAGACTAACAAAATTTACCCATTTGATTTCCATTAGGGCTTTAAGGCCTAGTTGTTGCCCCTGTTATTCCAAGTTAGTGTCTTCATGAGCTAAGCCTGGTTTTTCCCCCTTTCCTTCCAGTTTTATTACTAGTAGGTCCAGGTTCAAAACCATCAGTCTGGAGATTGCATGAGTGGGGGGTTGGCAAAGTGGAGTGGATTACCCTCCTGCTCAGTTGTATCATTTCCATCTGGCGATATTGGACTAGATTCTTTTCTATTCTGGGTTGAGCCCTCTGGTGTTTGTGATTTCTCAAGGAGCTCAGTATTCTTGTATTAGTAGTGGTGGAGTGGGAGGTATCCGCAGGCTCCTTGTTCTCCTCAGTTCATATGTGAACAATCTCCCGTGGTTTAGGTTCAGGGGGAGCAGTTGAATCATGGTTAGCTTGCACCTGGCTTTTAGGCCTCCACACCCTTGACAAACCATTTCTCAATGGTTTCCAGGGATAGGATAGCTGGATTGAGTGCTGGTCAGGTTCAACTTTCCCATTGTAGCGCATAATCCACAGAGAGTCTGGGAGATTCTTCTCAAGTTCAACCTCAACACATATGTGAGTAAAACCAATTCTTTTAACATTAGCTATATTTTCAGTAGCTCGGCCTTTACAAAGACCCAAATTCCTGTGGAACAGGTGTATGTGCACCCATAATGGAATAGATTTCAAGTTTGTTTTATCCAGCAACGGCATATTCCCATTTCCTGAGAAAGAGAGGCTTGCCCTGGATGTGCCAAGGGCCAAGATCCAAGATTTTCTGTGCTGCTCTTCAGTGGGAAACCTGAAGATTTAAAAATCATCTTCACTTACCAAGGTGCTAATTAGACCTAATTACTTCCAGTTAGAGGAGGCCCATTGATTGACAAGTGGGAATGTCAGCCTCTTGTCTATGAACCAACCTACAAGTGAGCATTTCCATTTCAGAGCTCTTTGTTGTAGGACACATGACGTAGGAGTGATAGGAGCATCGTTCTCCTTAGGCAGAATATACCTGTTACCAAAGGATTCTAGGTCCTCAAGGACTTTATTCCATGCAAGCTTTGTGGTTGGGGGAGATGGCTGACTGGGAGATGTCCAGAGGGTTGGAGGGGTCGGGCAAGACCACCGGAGAAGTGGAGGAAGAGCTATCCTTGTTAACTTACATTTTACCAATAACGGTAATTTCTCAAAAAATACTAGGAACGCAGGAAAATTAGACCAATAGCGGGTTGCCAAGAAGAGAAACGAAGGCCTGGTTCAAGCCGGGGTGAACTGGTGCAATGGGGAAGGAAAGAAGGAAAAGTTAGAAGGGGGAGGATATTCTCTCTCTACGTCTCTCACTTTGGATTTGATTTGTACGTGTCGCATTAGCTTTTTCTTTACAGTATGTACCTGTTGAGATATGAAAATGAATGAAAGACTGTAGGAGCAAAAAATAGACAGAAGATTTACATGATTCAGTCGTAATCTAATTCCATGGAACACAACAACCAAATAATACATGTCTTATTGATATTGTGCATTGCTTCATTTTCAACTGAAGATTTACATGATTCAGTCGTAATCTAATTCCATGAACACAACAACCAAATAATACATGTCTTATTGATATTGTGCATCGCTTCATTTTCATTGGTTTTAATTATTTGCAAGGCCAATAATTTATGATACATAGCCCAAGTGGAAGTTACAGGTACAATCTTTTAGGATACAATCCATTAGTTCTCCGAAATTCCAACTAATTATGATATTACAAAAATGATATTCTATTCTTTCAAAGTTCATTATTTTTCAAAAAGAATAAGCCCCCTTAAGTTTGAAACATAGTACAATATAGACCTTTACATTTTCAGAAGTCCAATTAAGGCCTTAATTAGATTAGATAATTTAGTCCTTATATACAAAAAAAAAAAAGCACAGGGGGGTAAAATCTAAAAAAAAGCACAGGGGGGTAAAATCTAAGTGATTGTTGCATTCAACAGCACTAAGGATCCCATTCAAGCTATGTGAAGATGATATGATTTCGGTTAGATCTACTAATTGTCTTTAATTAATTTATTAAATCAGCCTTCAATATGCAGTCTGTATGTTTGATAAAAATAAAGTATTTTCAAGTCACTTGAAAGGTATCCTTGATGATTTAATATACACAATGTGATTCCAATTTAAGAATAAGTACATGCATGCACCAATCAATGTCTGTCCTCGTAAGGGATTTTTGTTCTTCTAAATATGACACTTGCCAATTATTCTCCAGTTCTTTGGTTTACCTAAGCATCCCAATGTCTGGCATTTATATAATTTTATATGATTGGTATTCAACAGGGTTTTGAAATGTTAGTTTGGCATTTTTGCATTTGGTTTAGTATGAACTTGAGTTAATGCTCTTTCAAGTTAAATATTACAACAGAAGTATTATATCAGGTGTGTTAAATATTTTATAAAGATTGAAGACAGTCTTATCAGTTATGTTAGATGCTTGAGACTTTATAGTCTACTTTTGCATCGCTTGATGGTTTATCTTGCACCACTTTTGGTCACTGCTTAATGATATTGTTTGATTTGGCATAGGAGATGATGTTGTTCCTTACAAATTTGGTGAGAAATCCTCACGGGTTTTGGGCTCAACAGGATTTCAGGATGTCACGTTCAAAGCATACAATGGGTATGTAATGGAAAATACTCCTTAAAAGTATCTGTTATGATTCTTCGTTTTTCCTTTTTGTAAAACCCAGGCCTGATCTAAGGGGGCTAGGAATATATGACAATTGAGCGATAGCACGTTAGCGTAATGTCTATTCTGAATTTGTTACCTATCCATGCAGGCTTGGACATTACACAATTCCGGAGGAGATGGACGAGGTTTGTGCTTGGATAACTTCAAAATTGGGCCTTGAAGGCTGATCTTTGTTGTTTGTTGCCATAGTTTCCTGGAGCGGAGCTATAATATTTTCTTTTTATCGTTAGAAGAAACAAAATTCAGTAGCCAAAACTGGTCCTGCGTGTTATTTATGACAGATTGTTTCATCAGTAACCTATTGGTTCTGATGCATTTAGTTCCTTTTAGGATAGTCCTCATTTTACAAGCTATACCAGTGGCATGGATTCATATGCCAGTCTTGGGATTGTTAATCCTACAGCTTGCGGAAATGTCGCTTGAAAATTTCTCCCTGAAAGTCCATTTCTTTACAGTGATCCCCTTTTTGTTCTACTTCTGTGGTGCCTGTTATCTACCTTGATCTGAAGTAGATGATTGCAAGCTTATAAACATGAATTTGTGGCTTTTTTAGAATTTTTTTTGACGGAAAGTACGTACAATCCTTAAATATTTACAAATTGAAGTGGCTCATGCTTCTTATAAACATTTGACAAAATGAACTGACTCGATGCTTAAAAACTACGGGCACCATTAGTTCAGCAACATTAGTTGAATAATATTGAGAGGAAGCTAGGGAATGTTATAAAAGCTCCAGGAAGTGGATCTCTCCTTGACGTAGATCCTTTCAACATCTCTGTTGTAAAAGCAAGAGTTTGAACGAAATTTCCAGTTACTCTGGAAGAATGTTCTTAGGTGATGAATCTCCAGAGTAAGACAATTCGTGAAACGGTCTTCTAAGAATTTTTATTTGAGTCTGCTCACATGAAATCCATTCTGGTTCCTTAACCTGTTTTTAGGAACCAGAAAGCTTCTACTTCTATTACATCAACTACAACGATAAGCGCAAGCAATCACTGTTCAAAACCAGTCCACTGCTTATGGGACTGAAATTATATTTATTCCAGCTTCTGATTTTGCGTATCCATGCAGAATTTTGGCAAAGGAATGTCTAAAAGAACCAACGCTATTTAACTTGCCAAAAGCTAGGATTAAAGAATATGTAAACACCAAATGGAGGAACACTCCCATCCTCCCAGTACATCGTATCAGATAATCGCAACGATCGCCACTCACACTGTCAAAAATGACGGCTGAGATAGAGGCCGAGGTGACTGCAGCAGCCCAATACTCCACAATTGCAGGTGCCTTAAGAGGTAAGAGGTCGATTTATGGCAGCTGGACTCTCTATTTTGTAGGTGTCTGCAAACGCTCAATTCTAAGCCCGATTTCTTTAAAAAGCGAAGGCTAAAGTTTTAAAAAGTGTAATGAGCTTCTGATATTCGGCATCATACGCAGATGGGGAACTAATGTCAGCAACAGAGCACTTTTCAAACTTCTTAGTGGCTATGGTAATGGAAAGTGGACATGCGTTGCCTTGTCACGATCATTCTACGATTCTTACCATCAATTTTGTCTCGCTTGCAGGAAGAAGAGATTGAAAAATAATTAATGAGAGAGACTTGTCCCTATTTCCACAATCCTTTGGGCTCGTACCATTCGCTTGTTGAAATTAAGATGGGCATCAAAGCCGGTAATATTCACTGTGCCTTCAGATTTAATGATTTTCTTGCTAATATGGATGGAGTTGAAGATACAAGTATAAGATGATTAAATCAATATGTGGAATGATTCAAAACCTGCAAATGTGCTAGGAAGCTTAAGATGATAAAAGAGGAATTGAAGAAGCTTCACATGAACAAAGTCAAGAACACTAATTTAGTAGTTGATCAAGTCAAGGATAATTTGAACAACATTCAAAATTCATTACTCCAACAACCAACTTGCACAATGCTGAGGCAAAAGGAGAAATTGGCTCTAGATAATTATAATCAGGCTCTTGATAATTATTACTCAAAATTCAACTGGTTAGAGGATGACGATAGGAATTCAAGTTCTTCTACAACGCAATATTGAGTAGAACAAATTAAAACATGATCTGCGCTCTCTCCTCTGTCAACGGCACAATATACAATGAGCAATCAATTTTCAAGGATGCAGCCTTTAACCACCTTAGCAACTTCTAGGAGCTTCCAACTTTTCTCAATCCGTCCTTCAGGAGCCAAAAGCTTTCACCCCTGAGGTTATTTCCCAATAGCTTTAGGAAGACCTCATCAAACCTGTAACTGGAACTGACATTAGAGATGACAATTAGGCCTAGCTAACATCGAAGTCAATGACTGAGCCTCAAGCCGGGTTCAAGCTTGTTTTTAGACCTTCATAGGCAAAATGATATCGTTTTGTTAAAATGAAGCTGTTTTGGCATTTTAAATTGAAAAAAATTGGTAAGGTTAAGTTCGGCTCGGGCTACCTCGAGCTTAATTGGGTCCCTCTGCTTGGCTCATTGCCTTCTGAAGCTTCTCAAAAGTGGGCTTTTCTAGTTAGAAGGTTTAAATTGATCCTTTATGAGAATCTATCAAACATTGAGCAAGCTCTATTCTCTATGAATCCTAACAAATCCCTTGACCCTAGTGGCTTCAGTACCCACTTTTTTTTTGGAAAACTTGGCGTTTGACTAGACCTATAGTGACTAATGTTTCAAAGAATTTTTCATAAATGGAACAATGCTCACTAAATTAATAACAATCATCTCTACTTAGTCCCAACCATCTCCAGCCCAAGTTCACTAAATGAATTGAAATCTTCTAATGCAATGTGGTCTACAAGATCATTTCAAAAGTACTTGTTTCAAGACTTAAGGTGGCATTGAATGGATTTATCAACAAACACTAAGGAGCTTACTAGGAAGGAAGATCAATTAGTGAGAACCAGCTTCTTACTTAAGAGGATATAAAGGCAAAAACCCTAACATGAGATGCTCAATAAAAATAGACTTTAAAAATTTTGATTCTTTAAGCTAAAGATTTATCCTTGATGTTCTATATGCTTTTGGTTTTCTAGATAAGTTTATCTATTGGATTGAGAGTTGTGTATGCACTTCATCATTCTCATCCTAGTACATGATGAAACAAACAAACAACATTTTAAAAGAGTAAGAGGCTTAAGGAAAGAAGGTTCGTTATTCCCTACCTTTTCATCACTTGTATAGAAATCCTAACTTATTATATATAGGGTTAAGTAAAGAAAGGAGTTTAAGTATCATTACTAGTGCGAGGAAGTAGGAATCACCTATCTTTTGCCGTTAATGTCATGCTTCTTTATGGGGCTGACCTCTTTTCTATTAGTTTATTAATGGACTTAGACCCTATTAGGCCTATTATTAACAAAAGCAAGAGTTACATTTATATCTCCTCTTATTTTAGCAATCTCTCTAATGCACTTGCTTCTTGTTTAGGTTTAATAAAATTTACTCTTGGAATTCCCATCTCTTATAAGAAACTCTCTTACCAAGATTGTTTACTTTGTTAGCAAGTGAATCAATCACTATAACAATAAGTTCCTTTCATACACAACCATCCTATTGAAGTTTAATTTAAACTTATCTATACTGCAAATATACAAATAATATCTTATAGTATAAAAAGTATCGTTCTCACAAGGATTGTATTAGTCGCATAAAAATTCTTGTAACATTTTGTTTAAGGTCAAAAAAAGATAAAATAACAAAAATAAAATAAAATAAAGGAAATTGATAATTTAATAATTAAATAAACAACAATAAATTTGTTGATTAAGCAATGATAAAAACTTAGGAATTTATCCTTGTCTTGTGTCACTCTACCTTCTTGATTTAATAATACTTGACCCTAGATATCTAATAATTATGATTACCCTTTCTTGGGATCTAAATAAGTACTCCCAATTAAATAGATAGAAATTAAATTGTGAACTCTTGATCTGTTGAAACTTTTCCTATCCATCCAATTGAATTTTAAGCTATCATAATGGTAACTAATAAACAATTAAGATCTCTCTTCAATTGCCTATTAATTTGATATTTATAGGCCTATTATGGTACCGTCTCTTATTGTATAATAAAATATAAATAATTCAACCTAATCTAGTGATTCAAATTGAATATAAGACAATAAACATCACAAACTATATTAAAAATCAAGTCCAGAATGTAAAAGTTCAACAAATAATTCAAGAGTAATTCTTAATACAAATTTAGCAATCTATAGCTGAAACAATATATCCTAAATTGTTCATCAGCAATATTCAACAACAAAAGAAGAAAAGAAAAGAGTTCCGGTGTGAATTTTGAATGTCTTTTCTTCTTTTGCCTTATGCTAGAAAATGTTGCAACTTGTGTTCTTTAGTATTTTTGTGTCTTTGATCTGTTGTTTTCATGTTTCTAGCCACCTCTTAGATATTTTTCTTTTCCTTCTTATGCTTTTAAGCCTCCTAGGGTTCTTAATAGGATTTCCATACTTTTTTTGTTCCAAAAATATCCTCAAGACATCAAAAATATAAAATTCTTGTGACCTACAATTTGGTAGTTCCAAGATCGTGTAGGCTTCCTACACTACCTCTCTGTCACGATTGTGCACGCCATCCTCAATTGTGACAAAGGCTTCATCAAAACTCCTGTTACCCTTCTGTGCAATCATGCATGATCATGCCAGATCCCATTCTCCAGCTCCTTCATCTTTTCTTCAATTTTCCTATCTCTATTCATCATCAAACATGTTAAACATCACCTTAAATCATACAATTGAGATCACATTCTTACTTTAATAAAAAAATCAAACAAAGCACACAAAACACTAACCAAAATGTAAATCTAATTCCTAAACACATAATTATCACCTAAGAAAACACTTAAGAGCATATTCTAAAGCCTAAAAAACATAATACAATTTACATTATCATATACTATAACTTATTTAGTCAATACTAAACAATCTCCATACATATCTGATGGAGGACCATCAAGGTTAGTCATCCACGATATTAAAGCAATGGGCCTTGGAGAAGAAGAAATTGGGCTGAATTGTTTTCTTAAGTTTCAGGCCTTATTGAAGCCTTTTGTAGACTGTAAGACCCTGTTTTGTGAAGGTCCATTTTAGTAGGAGTTAGAAGCCCAAATGTAGCCCAAAAAGGATGTGAAGTTTGACAAAAGTGATCCTAATGACAAATGTGATCCTAATTAGTTTTAGTTCGGTTTTGCAAACTTTACTTCTTATTTTCACCTATTTACTTTGCTATTTTCCTATTTTACTATTGTCATTTTAATTATGAATTTGTGACTTTAATTATGTGGTTTCAAAGGCTTAATTAGCTGTTACTTAGGGTGTTAAATTTGGCTATTATAAGGAATGAGAGAAGTGAACATGTGACTATCCTCATTCTCAGCATTTTCCTTATTTAAGGTAGTTGGTTTCCATTTATAAAATATCCAGAAAAGTAAATGATTTTTTGGGTGAAATTTTCTCTCAGTTGGAAGATCAAGTTCTGTAGGGTTTGATTGTTTTCCAAAAATAATCATTGGACTTGTTTGTTTGCTGAAAACATTTAATTGTTCTTGTGTTGTGTGCTTTCTAGATTCTGTTCGAGTTACAGTCACGATTTTCTATTTATCTTTTTGTCTGTTCATTGAATTGAAAAACTTCTGAAACCAAGTTTGTTCTTCACCTCCTGACCCACAAACCTCCAATTAACGATTTTACCCAGTTCGAATCCCATCCTGATCAAAAACACCCATTTTCTCAACCGTTCTCATTATATCGTCTAGTCTGAATTCTAGTCACGAAATCTCATTTATCTTTTGACTTGTTCTCCAAACCGAAAAACTTTCAAAAACAAGTTTGTTATACAAATCAAGACCTACAATTCACCTGTTAACCATTTTACCTAGATCGAATTCCAGCCTGACAAAAAATACCAATTTTCTCGGCCATCTTCATTTTATCTCCCAGTTAGATATATTCTTAGAAAACATTCCATAACTTTTCAACCATTCACCTGTTTGAAACGATTCTTGAGATGAATTTGTAGTTCACAAAAATTTCTACAAACTAGCCTAGTCCATAATCCAGAAATCGCCTTTTAAACGCCTAGTTCTCAATCCACCCGATAGAAACCAAAAGTGTCCAGGTTGTATGACTGCTGTTAGAAATGTTGTTCAACTTAGGAATGATAGAGATGATATGTTTAATTTTAAGGTTTATGTGCCTGAATTTTTTTGTGAAAATTGATGCCTATGTTTTTCAATAGTGGTTGTATATGGTTGAAAGAATTTTTGATTTGAAAGATGTACTTGAGGATAAGAAAGTAAAGATTATGGCTATAAAATTCAAAAGGTATGCTGCCCTTTAGTGGGATAATTTGTAGAATAGGAGTGTTAGAGAAGGGAAACAAAAAATTGATACCTGGAACTTAATGAAGGTTGAATTAGAAGAAACTTTTTTGCCTCTTTAATATAGGCAGAAAATGTTCGGTTTAACACAAGATGGCAGGTTAGTAAAGGAGTAAATTATGGAGTTTGAGCTTGAAGTGTGACTTGGAGGAAATCGAAGAAGTGATCATCACAAGATTTATCAAAGGCCTTGACACTGATTTGTAAGACATGGTAAATCTTTATCCTTCTGACACTTTGCTGAATTAAAGAAGCTTTATCTGAGATGTGAGACTAGCCTTACACACCACAAAGCCAAGAAACCATTAGCCAAACCTAGCCCAACTTTCAACCAAAAAGCCAACCCTTTTTAATCTAACTTTAATGGTGGACATATGGTTTCAACTACAATGGTGGACAAGCTTAGTTTGAAAACCGAGCCCATTCCAAGCCCTTATAAGCTCACTTGGCTGGACAAGAAGCATGAGATCAAATTTTCAAAAAGATGTCTTGTGCCTTTTGCCATTGGAAGGTATGAAGATGAAGTGTGGTGCTAAGTGATTCCAATGTCAGCTTGTCATTTACTATTAGAAAGACCATGGTTGTATGATAGGGATGTTAGCCATCAAGGAAAACCCAATACATATTCCTTGAAGTATGAGGGCAGAAAATTTCTACTTACACCAATGAAACCAGAGGTAAAAGGAAGGGCAGATCACAAAGTTTCCTTAATGAGCATAGAAGAAAAGAAGTTTATTGTGGATGAATTGCCATCATTTGTGCCTTTAGATGTTGAAGATGATGTGAAGCCAAAGCCAATAATTCCTGGTGTGGGACAAAGTTTGTTTGAAGAGATTCCTAAAGTTTTTCCAAAAGAACTTCCAAAGGGGATGCCTCCTATGAGAAGCATTCAACATGAAATCAACTTTGTACCAGGTGCTATTATTCCACATAAAAAGCCTTATAGAATAAGTCCTAAAGAAGGAGAGGAGTTGCAAAAGATTGTAGATGAGCTGTTGGAGAGGAATTTCATTCTGTCATCAACTAGTCCATGTGTTATGCCCACTTTTATGGTTCCAAAGAAGAATGGGAAGTGGAGAATGATGATTGATTCAAGAGCAGTGAACAAAATTACTGTCAAGTATAGGCATCCAGTTCCTAGACTTGATGACATGCTTGATTATCTTCATGGAGCAACAATCTTTACTAAACTTGATCTTGCCAATGGATTTCATCAAATCCGAATGAGAGAAGGAGATGAGTGGAAAACATCTTTCAAAACAAGAGAAGGACTTTATGAGTGGCTAGTCATGCCAATGGGACTTTCAAATTCACCATCAACTTTCACGAGGTTGATGAATACGGTACTTAAACCTTTCCTTCACAAATTTGTTGAAATCTATTTTTTTTCCAAATCTTTAAAAGAACATGTCATGCATTTAAGAATGGTTTTTGAGGTTTTTGATCATGAATCTTTGTATGCTATCAATCTTTGACATTCCTAGGATTCGTCATTAGCCATGAAGGAATTAGTATGGATCCCTTAAAGGTCCAAGCAATTCTTGACTAGTCGGTCCTAACTAGCCTTTTTCAAGTTAAAAGTTTCTATGGTTTCTGCTCATTTTATAGGAGATTCGTTAGGGATTTTAGTTCAATCACTAATCCTATAACTAAATGTTTGAAGAAAGGTGGATTTAAGTGGACTAATCAAGCTATAATTGCTTTTAAAACCTTGAAAAATATGATGACAAAAGCACTTGTTTTAGCTTTAGCATATTTCAATGCACCATTTGAACTTGAGTGTGATGCAAGTTGGGTAGGAATAGGGGCTATTCTAAGCCAAGAGGGTAGACTAATAACATTCTTTAGTAAAAAACTCAATGAAGCTAGGAAGAAGTATTCAACATATGACAAAGAGTTTTTATGCTGTTATTAGGGTTGTTAGACATTTTCAGTCTTATTTAATGGCCAATCCTTTCGTTCTTTTCGCTGATCATGATGCTCTAAAATATGTCCAAAGTCAATCCAATCTGAGTCATAAACATGCTACTTGGATAGGATATCTTCAATCCTTTGACCTTGTCATAAAGTATAAAAATTCTTTGTCTCGGAAATTTGTCTTATTGAGCTCAATGCTTGCACATGTTATAGGATTTGATGATATTAGGGGGTTGTATGAGAGTGATAAAGACTTTGGAGAAACATTTGCTAGGACTAGAGAAAACAATGGTGCATTTAGGGATTTTGTTCTTTATAATGATTACTTGTTCAAAAATGGTTCTTGTTGTGTTCCAAATTGTTCATTTAAGGAAGCTATATTGAGAGAAGTCCACAGGGGTGGACTTGCTGGCCATTTTAGGAGGGATAAAACCTTTGAACTAGCTCATTCTAATTTCTTTTGGTCAGGAATGTTTAGAGAGGTAGCTAAGCTTATGAGTGGTTAAAACACTTATAGTAGGTCCAAAATGACACCCCAAGCCCACGGCTCTTACACACCCTTACCTATACCAAATATCCCTTGGGAAGATGTGAGTATGGATTTGGTCTTAAGATTACCTAGAACAAAAAGGGGATTTGATAGCATAATGGTAGTTGTGGACAAATTTTCTAAAATGGACCATTTCATACCATGTTCTAAATCTAATGATGTTCAACATGTGATGGATCTTTATTTTCATAATGTTGTCAAATTACATGGCATTCCAAAGAGTATTGTGAGTGATAGAGATGTGAAGTTTGTGAGTCATTTTTGGAGAGTGCTATGGTCAAGATTAGGGACCAAACTGAAATTTAGCACAACCTTTCACTCACAAACCAATGGCCAGGTTGAAGTAGTAAGTAGGTCACTTGGGGGAATTTTGAGAAGTCTTGTGAGAGGGAAAATAAAGAATTGGGATGCCATGTTATCATAAGTCGAGTTTGCTTATAATTGTTCTAGATCTAAGTCAACTGAATTCTCATCGTTTGTGGTTGTTTATAGGGACAATCCATTGACTCCAATTAGCATTAGTCCATTTGTGCAAGATAGGCCTTTCAAAAGCCTACAAGCTGAAAAAAGGGCCCAAGAAATTGTCAACATTCATGAGCAGGTTAAGGAGAACATAAGGAAGCATAATGAACCTTACAAAAGATAGGACAAGAAGAAGAAGATCGTGGAGTTCTAGGAAGGAGATCTAGTGTGGGTTTATTTGAGGAAAGAACAGTTTTTTAAGGCTAGGAAGTCCAAGCTCAATGACAGGGCAGATGGTCCATTCAAAGTGCTCAAGAAGAACAACAACAATGCATACAAGATTGAGTTACCAGCCCATTACAACATGTCCAATAGTTTTAATGTTAGTGATTTGAAGCTTTATGTGGAAGACACCATCACAAGCCCAAGTCCGACAAGTGAGGTTGGCTCCCAAGAGGGAGAGGATGATGGAGGACCATATAGGTCAGCCATCCAAGATATTGAAGCAATGGGCCTTAGAGAAGAAGAAATTGGGCTAAATTGTTTTCTTAAGTTTAAGTCCTTATTGAAGCCTTTCAGAGACTTTAAGGTCTTGATTTGTGAAGATCAATTTAAGCAGGAGTTAAAAGCCTAAATGTAGCCCAAAAAGGATATGAAGTTCTAAAAAAATGATCCCAATTAGTTTTGGTCCAGTTTTGCAAACTTTACTACTTATTTTAACCTATTTACTTTGCTATTTTCTTGTTTTACTATTGTCATTTTAATTCTAAATTTGTGACTTTAATTATGTGGTTTCAAAGACTTAATTAGCTATTATTTAGGGTGTTAAATTTGGCTGTTATAAGGATTGAGAGAAGTCAACATGTGACTATCCTCATTCTTAGGATTTTCCTTATTTAACCTAGTTTGTTTCCATTTATAAAATTAAAAGTAAATGAAATTTTTTTCATGAAATTTGTTCTCAATTGGTAGATCAAGTTCTATAAGGTTTGATTGTTTTCTAAAAATAATAATTAGGTTTGTTTGTCTACTAAAAACATTGAATTGTTCTTGTGTTGTGCAGTTTCCATATTATGTCCGAGTTACAGTCAGGATTTCCTATTTACCTTTTCATCTGTTCATCGAACTGAAAAACTTCAAAAACCAAGTTTGTTCTTGACATTATGACCTACAAATCTCCAATTAATGATTTTACACACTTCTAATTCCATCTTAATAAAAAACATCCATTTTCTCAACTGTAAAAACTTGGGCCTATGAATGGGTTCTACTTGCCTATCCTATATGGGCTCCTCCCCTATCCCCTAAAGCTTGGCTAGATGTAGTAAAACTTGACTCTCTTGTTTGAGAACCTAGCTGCCCTATCTGTAACCCCCCTCTAGCTTGTGAAGATGCTAAAGATTCTATCATCGACCTCTCCACAGTGACTAATGGTTAATAATCACTGATATAGTGGCCCTCTTGACCATAATGAAAAATAACCCATCATATTCATCTGACACTCATCTTTTTCGCAAGTAGTATACTTTGGCATTAGGGTCTTAATCTCACGAGAGTCTCCGGGCCTAGTGAGCAGCCTAAAGGATCCCTGGCTGGATGATCCTCTTCTATTAAACCTTTTGCCACTTGACCATCTTGATTTATTGTTCTTTGCTGGACGTTGGGATGAATTAGCTGATGCACTACACTTTGTTCTAATCTTGAGGTCTTAGTGATTATTGTCACGTTTCTC
>JANTPM010000244.1:14861791-14878282 GCA_025434745.1 Erythroxylum divaricatum | reverse complement strand
AGTCCAATTATTCCGAACACCCGTGGTCCAGAATCACTCGAATCAAACACATATAATCCGTCCTTAACTCCACATGGAACATTTGCATAAAATTAAACACATAAAGGCTGAGGAACCAACTAGGTTATTCACCTCAGAACTTCCGAGCTACTGCCGGGAAGTCTCGCCTACGTCTGACGATCGGCGATCCACTTGACTTGCTATAACAATCAAAATATAAATAACATTACTAATTGTATCAATTCCAATATTCAAAGATGCATATGAATCGAGTAATGTACGTACTATGCAAATTATGACATTTCCGACCTAAATCTGAATTTTCCTATTTCAAATTCCAATTCTCGAATTCAAAATCTCCAAATTGAATTTAATCCATAATTAATTGAATCATCAAATTCCTAAATCACAAAACTTAAAAACCTCAATTTCATTTTTGGAAGAACAACATTCCTCGCCGTGGCACCATCTCCCTCGCTGCGGCGAGCTCCCATTCTCTCCACGTTCGTCGTGGCGTACACACGCCTCGCCGCGGTGAATCGCGCGTCTTTCGTCGAGGCGTACGCACGGCGTGCGTCGCGAAGTGCGCCTCAAATCCTCGCCGCGGCGCACCTTCTGCGCACGTCGCGGCGTGCTACTGAAATTCACTCGCCGCAGCGTGTTCATCACACGTCGCGGCGTGCGACCGTAAACACACCCAGAAAACCCAGATTTCTGACTGATATCAACTCCAAATCCAGATTTTCTCCTTACAAACTACTTCTAAATAATTTCATACACATCATACAACTAATCTTTAACCTCTATTTCATCAAACAATCAATATCCCTAAAATTCCAACCCTAAATCACCGAAAATCATCATCGGTAACCCTAAATGCCAAATCTCCTAATATCCAGGTTAAATCATCAATCTAACTTTATAAATCAACAAATCAAACTATAAAGGACAAGAAAGAAACAACTTACTTGATTAAAAGCCTCAAATCTCTAACAATCACTCCAAATCCAACTCTCCTACACCCACGGCAACACCCATTTTCAAACCCATTTTCAATTCTTCTTTACCCACTCCAAAGCAACAATCAATTCAAGGCAAAGGAAGGGACAATTGATAAGAAGAAATCAAGAAGAAATCGAAAGAAGAAATCACGAAGAAGGAGAAAGAAGAAGCATCATGGAAGAAGGAATTCAAAGGATTAGGGTATTTATACCCAAGGTTCTAAGGCTTGTTTGGCCAACCTAAATGCCACAAGTCCCATCCGAACCACCTCAAGTCAGTTTCTAATTCTAATTCCTCCCGAATTTCAATAACTAGGAATAATAATTCCTAAGATCATAACTCCAATTATTTCATACAATTTTCCTATTAATCACGGAACCGGAACTCAATTAATCAGTCAATAGTCAATTTTTCGGTCCGGACCTAATACTCCGAAAATTCCAGAAAAATCTCTATAAATCCCCAAAAATAGAAGACTCATAATCATATACTCCAATTTCATAATTCAATTTCCTAACTTTCATTTACAAGTCAAATTCAATTTTCGAGCCTATTATGACCTAATTATCACACATGCCTTAATCATCTCCAAATCCAAATTATCCAAATCTAATCGGAAATATGTCATACATGTATGTACGTACAAATGTCAATTATACAAAATGCTACAATGCATGCACATGCCAAATACGTACAAAATGAACTGTACCCATTCCATCAGTGACGGGATGTTACAAAGGATGATGGAGGACCATCAAGGTTAGCCATCCAAGATATTGAAGCAATGGGCGTTAGAGAAGAAAAAGAAATTGGGTTGAATTGTTTACTTAAGTTTCAGGCCTTATTGAAGCCTTTCGAAGACTTTAAGGTCCTGATTTGTGAAGGTCCACTTGAGTAGCAGTTAGAAGCCCAAATGCAGCCTAAAAAGGATGTGAAGTTTGCAAAAGTGATCCCAATTAGTTTTGGTCCGGTTTTGCAAACTTTACTACTTATTTTCACCTATTTACTTTGATATTTTCCTGTTTTACTATTTTCATTTTAATTCTAAGTTTGTGATTTTAATTATGTGGTTTTAAAGACTTAATTAGCTATTATTTAGGGTGTTAAATTTGGTTGTTATAAGGAATGAGAGAAGTGAACATGTGACTATCCTCATTCTCATCATTTTCCTTATTTAAGCTAGTTTGTTTAAATTTATAAAATATCTAAAAAAGTAAATGAATTTTTTTTTCGTGAAATTTGCTCTCAATTAGTAGATCAAGTTTTGTAGGTTGATTATTTTCCGAAAATAATCATTGGGCTTGTTTGTTTGCCTAAAACATTCAATTGTTCTTGTGTTGTACGTTTTCCAGATTCTGTCCGAGTTATAGTCATGATTTCCTATTTATCTTTTCATCTGTTCTTCTAATTGAAAAACTTCCAAACCCAATTTGTTCTTCACATCTTGACCTACAAATCTTCAGTTGACAATTTTGCCCAGTTCAAATCCCATCCTGATAAAATACATCCATTTTCTCAACCGTTCTCATTATATCATCTAGTCCAAATTCTAGTCACGAAATCCCATGTGTCTTTTCACCTATTCTCCAAACTAAAAAACTTTCAAAGACAAGCTTGTTCTAAAAGTCTAGACCTACAATTCACCTGTTATCCATTTTACCTAGATCAAATTCCAGCCTGACCAACAATGCCAATTTTCTCGACCATCTTCATTTTATCACCCAGTCAGATATATTCCCTAAAAATGTTCCATAACTTTTCAACCATTCACCTGATTGAAACGATTCTTAAGACGAATTTGTAGTTCACAAAAATTTCTACAAACTACTTAGTCATCATAACCAAATTCCTAGTCCATAATATGGAAATTGCCTTTCAAACACCTAGTTCTCAATTCATATGATAGAAACCAAAAGTGTCCAAACTTCTCCCACAATCACCATACCAATTCCTATCATTCATGTTTAACTTAAATTCTCCTTCAATATCATTATTACCAATTATTTATGCCTCAAAGATTGATCAAAGAGATTGAAAAGATAATGAAATGATACCTTTAGGTAGGTTCAACTATGAAGCATTAAGGTGTCGAGGATAGGTGGTCAGATATCCCCACAAACAAAGATGAGGGAGAACTAAGGATCAAGTCCATAAGATGCACAAATAAGATGTTACTAGCAAAGTGGAAATGAAAGCTTTTAAGTGATTCAAAATCCCTTTGGGATATTTGAATGTATGCTTACTTAAAAAAATCAATGTTTCTTGTCCATCAATATAAATGTAACTTCTTTTAGGCTCTTACTCAGCTGTTAAAGCTTAAAAGACAATTATCTCTAATCATCAATAGGTAATAAGAAAGAACATGTTTTTGGTATAAAAATTGGAATGGTCTAGGGCCCCTCCATATTAGACATGAACTAGCTAATATGAAGCTATAAGTTCCCTTGAATGCAAAAGTGAGTCAAGTGATCAAATATAACTCTTAAGATTGCTATTTTAGAGGATACTCCTTGTTAAAAGATTATATGCCCAATAACTCTACCAATATTAAGGCTGAAGATAAACTAACCTAGAGTGCTCACATCTCATATAAGGTTACAAACAAATCTTGTTTAAAGTTATTTTGAAGCTCCAACTTGAAAGTCTCTTGGCATACCTAGTTTTTTTTTTCAACAAATGTTGTCCTAAAGCTTCTTTAATTATATGGCTAGCTCTCAAAGATGGTCTAAAAGCCTTGGAAAAAATGAAAGGCTTTCAAAACCTCATTGTCTTAAGTAAATTATGTAACTTAGTTTAGGAAACTTAATATCACATTTTTTTCTTATTTCTTTTCTAAGTCCTTCTAGTCTTATGGTTTCTAATTAAGTCTCTCAAGCTTCTTATAACTTAACTGGTCTCAATTTATTTGTTGGGTTGAGATTGTTACATTTAAACATCAAAGAGGTCAATATATGTTCAAATTGGTAATTAGTTATGGGTGTGCACAATATGGAAAGAAAGGAATATGTGATTTTTTCATAACACTTATTAGATCCCTAATGCTTTCCTACAAAATTTGAGATAGAGAAGAGAACTAATAGTTGCCTAGGACATCTAGAGAAACATAAGCAATGTTTTTTCTTTTAATTAGAATGTTTAATACTAGCTGATTCTTTTTCCATTATGCTTTCTTTGAATAGTAACTATTAGTAGTTAAGATACACTTTTATTTGGTTTTGATACATTTAACTTTAGTGTAGGGACCAACACCTTTTCCCTTTTGTAATGAGATGTATTTGCAACAATTTTTAAATGAAATTTCTTATATTTTAGAAAATGTGGAAAATAAAATTTCTATCACTTGTATCTACTTCCTCCAATAAGAAACAAAAGAGAAAAATAAATCAAAATTTTAAATCAGAATTTATTTCTAAAGATAGAAATAATATTTTTCTCTCTTTATTTATACATATACCTACTTGATGTGGTTATTTAAGTTCAAAATTGTATTGGATTAGTAATGGAATTTGATTTTTAGTAAAAAAAGAAGAAGAAAGATATTCTTCAGAAATTGGGATGTGGGCCAAAAACACCTATTTAAAGATGAGAGAGAGCTTCCTTCTCTCTAACCACTGCTTACATGTTAGTTTCACCTTTTAATTCTTTAGCTCCTCATTCTTCAACTTCCTATTCACAGTACTCTTTTTGTCCTTCTATCTTGGTATTTTAAGCTACTTCTGTCCTCACTAATGTTTCAACTCCTTCTAACAATTTGGCTTATGACTCCATTAACTTTGCTCCTAAATGAAAGTCCTCAGTGATAGTTCAACAACTTTCCTCCATTTTTGCCTCTAATGGGTAATAATAATAATCAACTATTAAACTGCAATTAAACATAAAATTGCTCAAATTCTCACAAAATCCCATTTTCCTAATGCTATCATTCTTAGGCAAAAAAATAATTCAAAACACCTTATGAATCATGCATAAACAAACGAAAATAACAAGAAAACTTACTTGGTTGTCGCTAATTTGGGTGAAAAATTCAAAAATTGGGATGAGAGATTGGAGGGGCGACAATGGAGAGTGAGAGAGAAAGGGAGAATGAAAAATTTGAATGGTTTGGCAATTTTTAAGGTGTATCACATACTTACATGACCATGTAGCAGACCGTGTAGGTCGCTAAATTATACCTTTTGTGGCTGTAAAATCGACCATGTATGTCTGCACAGACATTTCTAAAAAGTGTGTGACTCTCTGTAAATTTATGCAACTTCAAAATTAGATTATCGAATAAAATTTTTTTACATTAAACATTATAAACCCTTAACATGCTTACCCTAACACATCAATTATGTAAAAGTTCATTAGATCCTTAATTTTTCTATCCTAAAATACATCAAAACTTAATTAAATCCACTACTAACATTAAGGCAAAAAATGAAGTTTTACATAACTAATAGCAAGAGATAGACTCTAACTTCTCACTAGAAACAGTAGTAGGTATGTCTGATCTCCCCTACTTCCTTAAACACTCTGACTCCTTGGCTCCCTGTTGACCTTCCTTCGTCACTGCAACATTCATTCCACATCTTCAAATCTCATTCTACATTTTGTTCTATTCTCATAATTTATCCACTAAAGAAGCTGAAGAAAATGTGAAATTCCACACTGTGGAGAGAAGGAGATCCAAATGGGGAAAAGGGAAAGGCTTTATAAGCCAAACCGTTTAATATGTCTTTCATCACATGGAATGTCAAAGGAAGAAATTGTCCTACCAAACTTTTAGCTTTATTGGAATTTGTTTTGCAGGAAAAACTTCTCATCATTAGATTACTTGAAACTAAAATCAGATAAGAAAATCTATCCAAGTTGAATTTTTTGTGTTCCCATTAGAGAATTATTACAAATCATAACCCTCATGCTCTTGGTAGAATTATCATCCGCTATAGGAAGGATGAACTGAACGTAGACTTATTAGACTCGATTGACCAAGCTATGCATCTTAACCTATTTGCAGGCAAACACCTTGTCATGAATGTCCCTCGGTTACTCAAATAGGCCAAATTTTATTAATTAGCTTGGTTGGAATGTCATTATAGCTTTTGAAATGAAGAAAAACATTTTGTCGAATGTCCCTGATTACTCAGCTATTTCATGTTCTCAATTGGCTACTAGCTCTATTTATAATGCAATATTTGTTTCAAAATGGTCAGCAGAATAGTTATTCATTTAATAAACATACACTTTTTTTTAATTTCACATAGACTATATCATTTATTTTTGACAATCATCATCATGAAAGACTAGTAATGATACTAACATATTCAATTGAATTATAATTATAAATATATGAAACAAATTTTTTAAGATGAATAAACTGACATCATATCCTAATTAACATGCGTATTTAACAAAAGATACTTAAAACAGAAATGAACAAACCAGTATGTCTTTACAAATTAAATGACTATGTTCAAAGCTAATCCATTAAGTTATCGTCATTGACAAATTCACACAATTCACATATATGTTCACACTATGTCAACCTATTCAAAGACTAATAATATGGTATGCAAAATTCACACTCATGACATGCCAATGCAAAATCCTCCTCACATTTAGACAATACATTATCCTCAACGTGAAAAAAAAAACAAAACAATAAATAAAAATAAAAATAAAAATAATAAGAAAAAAACAAAATGAAAGGTTAAAAGCATAAAACCAGGAGATTGAGGTGGTGACAGTGTTGGTGATGGAATGTGTAGATACTTTGGGCCATAAAATTTCAACAATTCTTTCCCTAAAAAATAAAAATAACAAAATACCAATAAAATAAAATAAACAAATAAAACTTATCATAATTCTTAGGTTGCCTCCCAAGTAGTGCTTAGTTAATATCATTAGCATGATGTGCTCTTCCTTCCACACTCTACCTGGGTCAATTATGAGTTGCTCTCTTCTACCCATGTTGCTTAGTTTTAGTTTAGTAGCTTATAAATAAAATGGGGAATAATAAAACTCCTTGACCTGTCTATCAAATTTAATAGTTTGAGTTCTAAAAAGGTGAATTGTTCTCTTTTTTCCTTAATCACCTTCGTTTCCTCTTCTTCTTCCACTCTGTGAATAAAGACGTTTGTAGCTTCTTCAACCTTTATCTCCATAATCATCTTTCGTCATTCTCTTCTTCATCAAATTCTTAAACAGAGACTTCCTCATATACTTCAAACTCAATCTCTATTGTCATCTATTTTTCTTCCTCTCGATCTTTTAAATATTCAACTTCATCAATTCTCCTGAATGAGTTACCCTCCTTTGAATTCTTTAATACCTTATTCATGTTAAATTTCTCTTATTCATCTCCAATCCAAAGGATGAGCATGTCTTCATAGCTATCTACCAAAGCTTTTTTGGTAGTCCAAAATGGTATACTAAGAATTAACAGACAGTTTTCATCCTTTTTAAAGTCTAGCATGACAAAATATACAGGAATGATAAACTTGTCCACTTTTATAAGTACATCCTCCACCACACCAAAACCCTTTCTTTATCAATTGATTTGCTAACTGAATATACATAAATATTGGCTTCACCTCTCTTAGCCCCAGTTTTCTAAAAATCGACAAAGACATAAGGTTTATACTTGCATCTAAGTTGCATAAACATTTTGAAATCTTTAAATTACCAACAATACAGGGTATTGTACAGCTCCTTGGATATGTCAATTATGAGGGCATATGGTTGGTAATTAAGGAACTAGAGGTTTCTATCATGGATATTGTTTAAGTATCATCCTAAGTTTTCTTGGTAGATAATATGTCTTTAAGGAACTTTACGTACTTGGGCCTACGTTTCAACACTTCTACAAAAGACAAGTAAATTTGCCATTTTTTAAGGTTTTCCATAAGCTTTATGAATGATTCATCCAATTCGATCTTCTGAAGTTTTTGTGGAAATGGTATTTTCGGTGGATAAGACAGAGGAGGAATGTATAGAGGGTCCTTATTCTTATCTTCATCCTTTCTCTTCTTCTCTTGGTCTTTTACAAAGCGGATCTTAGCTTGTCTTTTCACCGATTCTTCTAGCTCTTTCCCACTCCTAAGTGTGATAGCCATATATTACTCTCTTAGGTTTACTTCCATGTTGTTCAGAAAGTTTTCTACACTTCTCTTACATAATTCCTTATAAAACTAGCTCATTTGAACCTCTATGTTGTGAATAGAAGAGGCATGATCTTTTGTTACTTGCTCAAACTTCCCTTCTAGTCTCTTCTGGGCCTCATGACCTTGCCTATGATCTTGTCCAATTTAGAATCCCATGAATTGGACTCATCTTGTTGAAATCCTGGTAGGCCTTGAATTCTCATTTGAGTTATTGCATTATTAGACCTAAAGAAATCTGGGTGGTTCGACCATCTCGGATTGTAAGTGTTCTAATAAGGATGATTACTTCCTTGACCAATTGTGTCTCATTAAAGTTTGCAAGGGTCTTTTACTCCCTATAATATATTTCCTCCATCATTGTTCTTTTTATCTCTTTTTGGCATTTAACTTTTTGGATTCCTTATAGTTACCTTGTGATGTCCAAAACGATATGTCTTCAACTTTGTGCCCAAACTTCCTTCTCTTTCTTTTTTTTTTAATTTTTTTGTGATTAGTTACCACAATTACAAGAAAGGGTAATAATTCCTTAAAACAAAGGAATTCAAAGAGTCCTAAACTAATTCCCCGACAATAGTGCCAAAAACTTGTTGAGCAACGTTTACTTATAATAAAACCCCTAATATATGTAAGTATACAGATCATAAACTTATAGTATTAAAGGTATTGATCCCACGAGAAAATAGTTACAACTAACTGAACCTAATTTTGTCTAAGTATTGGGATATGAATTGAATAAAAATAAAATATTTGAAATTTAAAAAAATTAAATGAAACTAAGAAAATAATTAAATAACAAATAATCTACCACAAATATGTGCGGAACATATAGGATGAAGCTTAGGATTCATTCTATCGTTATTTTGCTCCCTAACCACTTTTGAGTCAATTCAATGTTGATTCTAGATTTTCAAAAGGTTGATTACTCTCTCTTAAGACCTAATCATTTATCCCTAATTGATTGACCCTAATTGATCATGAAATTCCATAATTTGCAACCTTTTGATTCACAAAATTTACGTAATGATTTAACTCGTTCTTAAGTAATATATCGAATAATTAGGTTTTCAAACAAGATCTCTCTTTGTATGATTACCAATTTGATATTTGCGAGACTTATTAGGTAACTGATTACTTTTGGCTCAGTCTTTCGACTTATTATTGAAGTATTAGCATACCCAAACATCAAAACACCAGAAAATTGAGTTGAAACCAACAACAATCAAGTCACAAAACAACTTAAGAACAAATCTAGGTATGAAAATTAGAGCATCTTAAATGTGAATAACATATTCAAATCCAAGTTATATATCAAGTTTAATGAAATAAACAAAGGAAAGAAAGAAAGAACTTGATTTGAACTCAAACTTGAAATCTGGAATTTTAGATTGTTTTTGTTGCTCCTCAATTTGGAAGATGGTGGTTGCTCTTTTTTTAGTGTTTTTTGTTTTCAAATAATTATTGAGCCCCTAGGTTTACCTACTTAATTTGGTTCCAAAATAACCCCATAAAGTTAAAATTACAAAAAGAGTCATGCTGGAAAGGCTAAAATTCAACAAAATAGCTATTTACGTTCTCTGTCACGATCATGGCTTGTCGCCATGCCTCCATTTCTTCTCTTTTCTTAAATTTCGTGTTTCCATACACTCAAACACACATCAAATACCTCTTGAAACATAAAATTAAGATCCAAATCATGCTCAAAACTATATAAACACTTAGAATATAAACAAACACTAATAATAACATAATTCTAAGCCTATATACTTGATAATCATCTAAGAAATACTCAAAAGCACACTTAAAACATCTATCAAAATATAGTATAATTTACACCTATCATGATGTTTTTCAAGTGATTAATGGGGTGGTTGATTTCTTCTTCCAAATAGGACAGAGGAGGAGATTATAGTGGATCCAACCCTAATTTAGACATATTCTTTGGATAATTCCATTAAATTTAAGCTCCAAAAGTGTTAACTATCTTGATGGATCAAAATGGGCAAAGATCGGGCATATATGAGAAAAAAAAATAATGAGTCAAAGTTATTTTTTAAGGATAAACCCGTGTCTAGGTTGCTGATGTGAGCAAGGCTACACATGACAGATATATCGACAAACATTGAGATCAACGAGATGCTAATTGAGACTTGATGTTGCTTCCTGACCCTGCAAGTCGGACTAGGCTTAAAAGATTCAAGATCGTGTTAAATTCATTCATGGCTCCCATGGTTGACGATGGACTCTGAGAGAATCAAGATCCTCGCTTGCAGCTCCAGTTTGTTAGTTTGATCCAAGTTTTGGGCCCGACCAACCTTTAATAGGTGCGCATGCTACGCACGTTTGCTGGCACCTAGTAGGCCTAGTCACGCATGTGTGCACGCAACCTACCAGGCGTACAAGTCTATGCGCACAGCCTGGCCTCTTTTGCTTCTGGTTGTTTTCCTTACTATTTTTAGGATAATATGGGTAGTGTTATTTTACCTATTTAAGCAGGGATGCTGGCCCAATTTTGAGTTATTTTGGCAACTATAAATAGTTGCCTTGATATTAGTTTTAGGGTAATACACTTTGATGATTTGAGAGCTTTGTGAGGAATTTTCTTCATGTTCTTGTTGGTCTACGAACCCTAACTCTATTTATCAATTAATCTTAATTGTGGCATATTGTTTTGGTTTAATTTTCTTGGTTTATTGATCGGCTTAGGTTGCTTGGACAATAACGATCCTTGAGGTCTAGAAAAGTATTGAAAACCTTACCTATCTAGTTTGTTTAAAGGCTGCCAAATTATATCACGATTACTCTCCTTCTGTGTGCGCATCATCTTTGGTATTAGAGCATTGGGTTTTTTGGGAAAATTCCATTCTACTCCAACAGATGAATGAGGCAGTTGCTTTCACCATCAATTCATCAGCCTTAACCCTAGAAAAAAATATGTGAAGTTTCTAATTAAGGTTTACCTTTGACTACTTGAATTGCATATTGAATTACGAGATATATATAAAAAAAGAAAAAGAGGAAGAGAGAGAATAAAAAATAAAATGAAAAATAAACTGAAAAATGAAAAAAATTGTACAACCAAAAATGTTACTGCTGAGTCCAAGAATTACACTATTTTGGAAAGTCTTTGCGTGACATTACCTTGAAAAGAGTTCCAAAACTTGGCTCCATTGTTGGATTTCTTGATCGAAACGAGTTAGGTTTTTTGAAGAACAACTTGAACGTCGAGGATTCGAGAGGAGAAAGGTAAGAGGGTGAGATCATTAGAGCGGCCAAGACATACGAGGGGAGTATTCTAAATTCGAGTGAAACATATGAGGGAGTGTTTTTCTGAGTTTATTTTGCTACTAACTTTTCTTTGCAAGAACAATTTCCATTGGAGATATGTCTAACAATAACGTGAGAGGTCAACAATCGGGCTAGGCGCAAGCCACCTTGGAGGCAATCCAGCAGTTGAGCGAGAGCCTAAACACTGCTTTTGCTAGAATTAGAGGTGAAATGGAGAGGCAAGCCCGAGAGATTGTTAACTTGAGGTGTGGTGCAGACGAGGAATCACAAATGGGATGCACCGGTCCTAGAAACCAACAAGCTCCAATTGTGTTAGAGGATTATTGATCTAATGACGAAGGAGATTCTGTGAGACCACGAGGACTAGTTCAACGAGCTGATTTTGGGGATAGACGAGATAGTGACATTAGGTCTATTAAGATGAAAATTCCACTATGCAATGGAAAGAATGATCCGGAGCTCTACCTTGGATGGGAATGAAAGCTGGATATGTTTTTGAACGCCACAACTTTTCTAAGGAAAAGAAGGTAAAACTAGGAGTCATTGAATTTTTTGATTATACACTAATTTGGTGGGATCAATTGGTGATTTCTAGGAGAAGAAATAGGGTGGAACCCGTAAGTACTTAGGCTGAAATGAAAGCGATCATGAAGAAGCGGTATGTTAAATCTTATTACTACTATGAGATGCATCAAAGGCTCCAAAGCCTAACACAAGGGAATCAGACTATGGAGGAGTATCATAAGGAGAAGGAGATCACAATGATAAGGATTAATTATGAGGACCCTGAGGCCACAATGGCTCAATTTTTTAGTGGTTTGAATCGAGAAATAGCCAATGTGGTTGATTTGCATAACTACGTTGACCTCGAAGAGATGATGAACATGGCAATGAAGTTGAAAGGAAACTTAAGTCTTGCGGGACAATGAAGAGTGTCATGAGTTCTACTTGAAATTGGAACTCAAATTGGCCACGAAAAGAGGATAATTTGAAAGGAAAGGGGGTGGAATCCAAGAGGCCAGACCAAACTCTTCCGAAAACTGAAGTTACATCTAATACTCCTAACACTCAAGCTTCTTCTAGCAAACATTCTTCAATTAAATGCTTTCAATGCCTTAGAATTGGGAACCTTGCCTCCCAATGTCCGAATAAAAGGGCTATGGTTTTGAGGTATGATGGGTTGATTGAATCCAAGGATGACTAGGAACATTTTGAGGATGATGTTTTGGAGGGAGTGGAAGATGAAACTTATATGGAACGGGCTCGTGGTTAGGAGGGTACTTAGTGTTCGACATAGGACTAAAATGTTAGACCAACAATAGAACTTATTCCATAAACGACGTTTGGTTGGTGGTAAAGTTTGCAGCTTGAACATTGATAGAGGGAGTTGCATTAAGGTTGCTAGTTTGAAAATGGTTAAAAAACTGGGGTTATCGGTGCTAAAGCATCTGGAACCGTATCACTTGTAGTGGTTCAATGATAGTAGGGAAGTTAGCATGATAAAACAAGTGCTAATATCTTTCTCCATTAGGCGGTATGAAGACGATGTTCTTTGCGATGTGGTACCTATGCAAGATGGTCACGTTTTACTTGGAAGACCGTGGCAATTTGATCGTCGAGCTAACCATGACTGATACACTAACAAGTACTCATTCAAGTTCAAGGGGCAAAATTTTATTCTTGAACCATCATCTCCACAAGAAATTTACTTAGACCAAATTTAAGCCTTGAAAAGAAGATTAGGTTCAGGTGGTGAGGAGTAAAAATGTTAGGCATCGTTTCCGGAACCTAACCCTTGCTCTAATACTACAACTGTTAGAACCCCATGACGAGATTTTGGAGCCCAAACTTCGAAACCATAATCATTGAACTTATTCCAATGAAGTTTCCTTAACCATCATCAATCCCTCTTCTTGCTCTGATATCATAAAACGTGAGCGTGTCTTCTTGTAGGGTTATTTCAATGAACCCTCTTCAGTCATCATTCTCTTCACATCTCAAACCAGAAGGGTGAGCCCAAACCAATCAAACGCCCAAATAACCACTAGAATTTTTCATAAAAATTTTATCTCTATGTAACTAGTTTACTTTGAAACAATAATCATCTTATTTGGAGCTCCATAGCTCAAGATATGCTAAAAAACCTAAAGTATGTTTGGTAAACAACCAATCCATGCTCTTCCAATCAATTTTCTCACATTATTTCCATAAATACTTCTAAAATCAACAAAAAAAGCCACCAATTGTTTTTGAAGATGTAGGAAAATGTCTTAGGAATCTATTAGTTCAAGAATCACTTCATTTGGATTTCGGATGGGGAAGTTATGACCAAAAGATTCAAACATGTTTATATCCTTAATCATATTGTACCTGTCTTGGCGCAATTACTATAACATTTGTTACATATGTCAGATTGATTCCATTCTTAGACTATTTAAAATTAGCCTTCTAGATCTATAACTTTCATGTAGACCACAAAGCGAGATTCTACCTCTAAAATAGGAAAAATGGTGATTTACTATAGCTATCCCGCATATGTTCGTTTAACGGACATCCATGTTCGTTCAATGGACACAGATTGACTTGGGAGCCATTTTCACCCGAGAAGGTCCGTTAAACGGACAATGGTGAGGCTGAGGGTCCTTTTTCACCTGAGAAGGTCCATTTAATGGACCTAAAGTCCATTTAACAGATATAGGGGTTCCCCAAACCCCTTCAAAGCCTCTCTAATGCTTCCTACATCTAATATAACCTCATATTCACTCAGAAACTTCCCAAATCCAACTCGTCTAGTGCAAACTCACTTCATATCAACTCAAACACCATATTTAGTTCATCAAACTCTCAATTATCAACCCATTTGATTCATCAAAACCACAATTCCCCATAATTCTCCATAGTTGTCCTATAGCAACATCACATCTTGTCATGATCATAACTTACCACTCCAATATCCAAAGATTACCAACTTTATGTCATTGGAAAGCTAGAAAGATCATCTACAATTTTCAAGAAGAACACTTTTTCTAGTTCTATCTAGATCAGTCTAGCTTTTCCTCTAAATTCAAACACAATTCCTATCTTTCTTTTCCATAATATATTTCACTTATATGTAACAACAATTTGTATTCAAAATTTTTCCTCTCAATTTAGTAACTCCTCAAGTGCACCTAATTCCAACTTAACCTCATCCTTAATTAATTCATATTTCAACTCCACCTCATTTTATAACCATTTAAATTCTAACTTTTTTTCATCCATTCTTAAATCTCAGCTCATTTAACATGTCACATTTAACTACATCTCATCATTCAAAATTTCTATGTGTCTTTTCTATAACATCTCACTTATGTGTATATATATGTATATATATCAACCATTTATACTCAACATTCATCATTGTCATCCATATATCGTTCATGATTCATTAACAACAAAATAAGAATTTACAAAACTTTAATAACATTCCAAGCCACAATACATTAATATTCCAAAATCCTCAAATTACACAAGATACTTGAATAATAATTGGTCAAATGCAATTACAGCCTTGTTTTACATAACTATTCCAAAATCGAACAAAACAAAACATGCAAATTTGGAGTAAGGTCTTGAATTTCTTTCACTTGATCTCATTCTCTTCACCTGAGGATGGGAAAGAAAGTGGGGGTCTATGAGGGAGTTCCGTGTCACTAGCGTGCAAGTGGGAAAAGCCTCAACTTGGTCAATGTGCATGTGACAATTCTTGGATAGATTACACTAAATCCACATAACATGTATTTCAAAACTTATTGCCCAAAATGACATTTTTTTGAAAACTTGATTTCATATACTTGATATATTTTGAAAACCCTTTCTGAAAACATGATTTCATAACGTGCGATCTTTTCAAAAGAAATCATTTTCATAAATCATCACACAATTCACATATCACACATGTAGCAATTTCTCAATTCATTCAAGACACAATTAATGCAACACTTGTGATGCAATTCAAATAATTAATTTTCCTATATTTAAAGAAAGCAAAAATGGCTTATTTACTCTACTATAAACATGTACCCACCTTAATTTTCTTGCTTGAAAACCTTGCTAAAAAAGCCTTTACTCTTGCTCCTCTTGCCTCTTTTGATTTAATTCAAAATTGATAAAAGTTGCCAAATCAATAGACATTCTAATTGAGAAACCCATTAGGCATATTCACTAAAATTGATCTTAGAATTCTTAAACCCATACATTTCTTAAGTTATATAAACCAAAACCCTTTCAAAAATCCAACAAATAAAAAATGCTCTTACCTTGATTCTTCACCAAACAATGTATTTCTTGGCTCCAATGGAAGCTCTAATCTCCCTCTTCATTTTTCCCTTCTTGAACATTCTCAAAATGTTCCTTTAAAACTAAGAAAAATCAAAACCTAGCTTGCTCTTCTTCTTTCTCTCTCTTGTCTCTCTAATGACACTTTCTCTCTCTTTTCTCTTCAATTTCGTTTTTAGCTTCTTTCAATTCCAAGACACTCTTTTCTTCTCCCTTTTATACACTAATGATTGTGCAAAGACCCTTCAACCCTTTCTTATGTGCCTTGTAACTTAAATGCTTAAGTGACTTGCCAATTTTGCCCCTCATGTAGGGATGGCAATGGGTACGGTTCGGTTCGGGTTTTACTCAACCCATATCTATATTGTAACATCCCACTCCTGCAAGATCCGAACCCGATATCGATAGTGATATCCGAGCCCATGCCTCACGAGGGTGGTATGTTAGAGCAGTTGAAACAGTTCAAAACTTAGTAAGACATTTTTCTTTTTGAAAACAATCGAGTGCGCGTAAATCAGTAAACCATTTAGGCCCGCGATACGAAAACATTTTAAGTCAAAACACTATTTCAATAATCAATTTACAATACAACATTACTCAATTGGGGACTTTTACAATAACAGTACAAATCTTGCGGAATTACAAATTTACATAAAAATTGGAATGACTCAAATGCAGACGTGAACTGATCCCGACTTCAAACTCTGACTCTCTTGCAGTAATCATACTCCCGTTTCACTAA
>JANTPM010000244.1:14764620-14777681 GCA_025434745.1 Erythroxylum divaricatum | reverse complement strand
TATGCCTCTTAATAGGAATGACTTGATAATCCATCAAAGTTTTGTTTCTCAGTAATATAAATCTATCTTGATTCAACTGATGTGTATATACAGTTCGTCTCCAATCAATGCCTATTTAAAGTTGCCATGATTTTGGTAAACGAACAATTATGAGTCACAACACATTCTGCTTCAACTGATCGATGCTAAAATATATAATCAACGTTTATATAGAAAAGGACAAGTTAATTTGCAAACAACATGTATTCTCCCCCAAGTTCTCAATTTGTTTTGAAGTGTTGTAACGAAAGTAAAAGACGAGAATTCTTTTCCACACGAAGCACAATCAAGGCTTACTCAGACCATGGATAGTTGGCCTTTCCTATATAAACCGACAAGTACGATGAAACGGAAGGCCAATAGATCTGTAGAAAAATGCTAATCCAACACCAAAAAAGGCCAAAACTTGACAAAGTCTACAAATGGGTATCACCTAAATCACCCGAGAACATGAAAAAAGGGCATTAGAAAAAATGATGGATACGGATACGGACGGCGGTGCATAACTCAGAAGATCAAATGGATGAAACAAAAGGCTACGTGATTGAGAAATTACATGGACGTAAAACTAGAAATGAACATTTACTCACCCATTGTTGGAAATTTCGGCAGATACTGTAGTCATCTTTGAAGCTTAAGCGATGTCTAGTTATGGTGAAAGTATTTTGTCGTACATGTCTAATTGATGGTGGTTAAAAGGAACAAAATTAATTGGAGGACAAGGAAAATGTCTGATCGGGCGTCCACCTGGCAACTTAATAGCCAAGGAAAAAAGAAAAAAGAAAAAGAAAAAACTTTTCCGTTTACGTGTGGCTTACTCCAACACGTGGCTAAAATCGCCTTAATACTATTACTAATGGTACTGCTTAACTTTATTGAAAAAATTATTGACAAGAGGCCGGCAAGACTAATTTTTTTAAAACTAAAAATATAAAACATTTTTTTAAATTAAGTTTGGATCCGAATTATCTAAAATATAGTTTATTCGAAATATAACTATTTTAAATAAAATGATACGGATATTGAAATTCTAATCTATTCGAGACCTAACTATTTTTAATAAAACGATTGAGTTAATTTATAAGTTTATATTTTCAATAGATCAGTCCGATTTAAATTCAGATCAACTTAAAACTTAACTATTTTAAATAAAATGATTTCGTTATATTAGAATAATTAAGTTTCAAATCAATCTAAATTTGAATCGGGCCAATTTATTAAAAACACGAAATTATAAATTAGCTCATTATCATCCCTAATGCATTTATTTTGTAGCTCTAATCTTTAGGGACGGAGCCATGTTATAAAGGAGGGGGGCCATGACCCCTCCTTTTAAATATTTTTTTTTAAAAAATTATTTATATAATTAAAATTTTTAAAATTACAAATATAAGTGGCCCCTCTTAAAAATATAAGTGCCCTCTGGCCCCCTCTTAGAGTTGAGTCTAGCTCCGTCCCTGAAGGTCTTCTTATCAAGCTTGCAATGTACTATATTCTTTCTAAGAACCAACGATCCACACTGTATGAAAGTTTAATTTCCATACTAACTTTATCCATTGAAAGTCTAAGCCTCCATTTCTGCACCATCACTGGTTTATTTTGGATGTGTCAAGGTTCCAGTTGTAGGATTCTCCTAAGTCCTCTGAAGAGAACTTAAAGAAGAAGGGGAACAAAGCTTTCCTGACAGACTTAGCTTATTAACACATTTAAAGTTGTAATATATGTATATGAATTTAGAAAAATTGTATTATTTGATGTTCATATTAAGATAATTTTGATACAATTTTTAAAAATCAAGATATTTTAAATTGTTTTTTACTAAAAGAGACATATCAAAGTACTTTCTTCTTTGAAATTTTCATTATTTTTAATAAAATATTGAGATAACAGTTTACAAAAATATAAATAAGTGAACATTAAACTTACCCAATACCCATTCTAGATAATGATAATTACCGGATGAGTGTGGTTTCACCGTGAATACGAAAAGGTAGAGGGACCACAAAGCAAATGAGAAGCTCTGCAGCGAAAGTTTACTCCACCCAGCCGGGGTGGAAAGGCATTGACAAAGTCTGTTAATGAAGCTTTAGACGTGGGAGGTTCCAATTGAACCAGCCACCGGCAAAGCAAACGGAGTCTATATTCTGGGGAACAACACATACCAAATTGATAACCATAATAAAATTCTTCAAACTCCTTGGCTGTCTCTTCATCCACTTCACTGCCTACACCTCAAAAACACTACTCAACCACACTTCACTCTCACCTAAGCCAGCAGACCAAAATTCCAAGAGTCCTTTGTTCGTTTTCGACAAGTCCGATGTTTGTATAACTTCATTGCCCGACCCATCAGTTCTAAAGCCATACTGTCACTATCTGGAGCAAATTTGCTCATCTACTGCTAACTTTTAGTTTTCTTTACTTCTTGCTGTTGGGGATTACCTCAATACTTGTATATGGCTCTACAATTCGCTATTTTTGGTTTGGGGGCTGCTTTGCCTCCCTCTTCTTGCCGTCATCCCGCGAGGTTCAGGAGTGGACATGTTAAAGCCTCTGCCTTTTCCTGCCCCTCTCTTGTTTCCATTCCCAGATTCAAAGTTAAAGGTAGTTTCTGTTCCTTAGTATAATCGTTTTTCCTAAATGATAATTGTTCACTTTACTTCTTATCCCAATTCTTTTGATGCCATTTTCCAAACTCTTGATCGATCTTTAATGCTGTGTTCTTGAGATTCTTTCGCCTGTAGCTTGGTTTTTAGGCTAACTTAGTGACAATGCTTTTACTGAATAAGTGAAGTAGCTGTTACACTACATATATACAATCCTTTTGCTCTAACGTATAACCGCAAGTGTCGTGCTATTGAAATTGCTTATAGCTTCTCTTTTTTTGTTTCTATCAATGAGTTTCTCATTTTACAAAAGAAAAGTAGAAGTAGCTGTATACAATTATAGGTACATATTCATATGCATATATATACATATATATATATGTATATATATGTATATATTATATATACAGACACTTTTATTTCGGTGTCCTCACCCCATATATACAGTTAAATGTTTTTAACTTAAAAAAATCAATAAAAGAAACGAGCAATATGGTATTGGTTACTGGACTAATCTTTTTGGGATTGTTGTCATGGCCAATCACTTCGTTCATTTTAGTTAATTTCTTCACTTGATCTTCTGTTAGTTCTTCTATTTATTATTAACAATTGAGTGCATGGATTAACCTACTATTGAGTTGAAGCAACAGTAATCAATGTGATTGTGTAGAATACTAACTACTTTAAAGTGCTATCTACGCGTTCTTAGATAATACCATCTCTTAATTAACATATTTAACAATTATTGACTACAAAACTCAGAATCTTTTAATTGTCATTGTATACTCCAGTTTACCTTCAGTACCATTGTGTCAAATCATTGTGCATCTTTCTTGGGAAAAAAGAAAACACAAGTGAACAATTTTCTTCCAATGAACTCATGTTGGCTGTAGTCTTCCTTCAAATATGTGAGGTACAGTATGTTAAAATCTGTTTTTCTTGTAAAATTTGTGAAAGGGTATGACCAGATCCTTTGGACTTTATGATGTTTCACCCTCATATGATATCATATTTGGTTTGTGGCAACCATACATTTATTTTGCGGTTGACTTTATTTGGTTTTCTTGGCTAAGTTTTTCTTCATTCTGTTTCTTCTTGAGCTACATTAGTATGTCAAAAACTCCTGCAGGAAAATAGAGAAGGGATATGATGTCACTATTTCTGGGAACAAATTCTTCTTTATGATAGCTTCTTTGCTTGCCTAAGCGGTTTTTTTGGCTGTAGCTGAGCATTTGGAGGCCAAATGCAACAGCCAAATGCATATGCCAGTTAGGGATGAAAAGAACTAATGCATGCTGCAATCAAGTTCTAGCCTACCGTGCGGCTTGTGTGTATTGACTGTTCAATTGTGTTAGCCTTTTTTATTTTGTATATGTGGTTGATTCTATGTCGTTAATGTCTAATTTGTGGTTATTTCAAAGTTGATAATTTAGAAGGCTTTGTTTCTCCTAGCATTATGATGTGCAATGTCTAGTTTCTCATTCACTTTTCTTCGAACAACTTTTTATAGTCCCTTGGTTCTTTTTGGGCTCTTCATTTTTTCTCAAAAATTTTCCATTTCTGTTTATAATTACTAGGTAAAGTCTTATCAAGTGATGGCTTTCTTGAAACAAAGGATACCTCCCTTGTGGTTTGCTTTGGGGAAATGTTGATTGATTTTGTCCCCACCATCAGTGGGTTGTCATTGGCTGATGCACCTGCTTTTGAAAAGGCTCCAGGGGGTGCGCCTGCAAATGTTGCAGTTGGTATTGCTCGTCTTGATGGCTCGTCAGCATTTATTGGGAAGGTGTCATTCTTATCTATTCATCTAATTTTCTTGCTATATTTTAAGCATTGAACTTGCAATAAGTACATGAACATTTTATAGTGACCGTGTGGTATAAAGGATAGATTTCACATATTTACTGAATGGTGCTTTGCAATATGGGTGACCTATTGTTTAGGATATCAAAGTGGAGGGGAGAATGTGTACAACTAGAAAATGAAAATTAACCAAAGGTCAGATTTCAAGCACAAAAAAATTTAACGTAAAATAAATTAGGAATCACATTGCTTGTGAGCATTGGATTCTAGCATCTAGGAAGAGTTGATTCAATGTAGTCTCATCACTGTGACTGCTTTCCTGGTCTGAACTTGTGACCAAAGTTTAGCTCATCATTGCACCTAGCTTGCCTTCTTAAAGTGCTGATTACACTCAACAAGGTGGGACTTTAATTTCTAAATAGACTCTCCATTAGAACTAAAGTACTTAAATCTCTTCAACAATAAAGGTCACTAGTGTTGAATTAGATGGATATTTTTCACATCCTTTTACTAAGAATTTGTGGTCAAGATATGTATTATCTCGTAATATTACAATCTGATTGTAATCAGATTCTATAGATTAGATATCAATATCTTAGAGATATTCTAGGATTATCTTCCTGTATCTGTATAGATTATCTAACTTATTCTGTACTCCTATCCATGTATATATTTACTGCATTCACTATGTAATGGAATATAGAGAAAATCAGCTCTTATTCACAAATATCATGCAACTTTTTTTCATTCTAATTATGTCTACTATCTTATCTTGTTAATTTGTTAATTGAAAGCCTTCTTCTATCACTATTCATGTTGAAAATTTTCTCATAGATTTATTTTGATACAGATATTGGGTGGCAGAGATGCATGTAGATGGTTTTCGATTTGATCTTGCGTCAATTATGACTAGGTGTAGTAGGTTGTTACCTAGACCATTTACATACTCTTTCTTGGTCTCATGTTTTTACCCCAAAAAATTGTTCAAGTCTTATTTGATAGTTATTATGTTTTCTTCTTTTTCTTTCGTTTCTTAGCTTGTGGGATGCAGTTAATGTATTTGGCCATCCTCTAAAAGGTGACTTGCTCACAACTGGAACACCTCTCAGTAGCCCTCCCTTGGTTGACCTGATAAGTAATGACCCAATACTTTGTGGAGTAAAGGTATCCAAATACCATGTTACAATTTGTGTTGTAAATAGTTTTGAGTATCATGAATAACTTCTTAGAGTCTCTGCTAGACACTGAACTGAACAAGTTTTGGCATTCTCTTTTTAATAAACTGTCAGGTGCAAAATTTGTTTGCTTTCTTGATTTGTTCCTAATATGAATTTGTGGTACACTTTATGTAGAGCTGTCTTGCTTTAAATTTAAACATGCTTCAAGCATCATTGAACAACATAATGGATTGTGTGCTGCAGATCTTAGATTTTGTTTAAGATGCATTAAACCTTGCTGCTGGCATTTGTTTTTACGACCCTTTTTCACTATGGTTTGTTACAAGTGTAAATGTTGAGTTTTGAATCTTGTTGTAAAAGAGAAAAAAATGAACTGAATGCTTTAAACTAGATTTTAATGCATCTATTTGTAATAGTACTATAATACTAACTATCAACCATTTCTTATATAGGATATAGTTATATTACTATCCTTATGTAGGATCCTTAATGAATCCTAAGACTCCAACCTGGAGATTGTGCACACCAGCTTGTCACAAGATATATGGTATATGCCCCACATTAAAAGCAAACAACATCGTTGCAGGTCCTTTGGCCAATCTGTCATTGGTCTCCATAAGTTGTGCTACAAGTTCCATTCTTTATATCATCAGACTCGTGTCTTTCTTGATGATGTGGAGGTGTAGTTGCCTTACTTGCCTCATAAATTTATTACTTTCTTTGTTTTAAGGTAGGGTTGCTTTAGCTTCTGGGTTTAGAGAGAGAATAAATGAAAATATGAACAGGCTAGTCTTACAATGATAATCATGTCCATCAACTCTACATTCAATCTTGAGTTACTGCTTAAATCTACTGTCACCGTGACCATTGAGAATTATACATATCCAATATAGCATAATTTACTTGATGGAGCGAATTTGTAGTTCACCAAATGCTCTTTACCTAGAATCAAGAAATGTTCTTGAATTGTGGAAGTCCTATAAATTTGATATAATGGAATATAGTGCAAATATATCACCAATTGTTGGTAGACCTATGAATATTTATAACTATCTGAGAATTTGTTTCTTTTCCTGACTGTAGAAGTTAAGGTGTATTTCCTTGTATGATTTATATTTTTCTATGAAGATCCTTCTATACTACAGAATAGGTTCATTTTTTTGGATGTAATATGCATTTTGAACCAAAAAAAGGTACTTCATTGTCAACCATTATATCACCGCATTAGTAATACTTTTTCTTCACAACTTCTAACCAGTTAATAGCTGAAGCATGGGATGCTGGAGGCTTGTATCAAGTTGGCACTTTTCCTCATTGGAATATTTGGTCAGAATGGAATGGGAAGGTAACCTTTATACTGCTCTTTTTTTTCTAATCTTTCTCCCGAAGACTTTGAAAGAAGTGCGATGCAAATCCTTGTTTAGACACTTATCTGTTAGTCAGTCCTTGTTCCTGTTTTGATAATTCTGCACGACAGAAAAGTAATTGTTGCTAATTTCCACTCTAATTTTGTGTTCGTTATCTGCAATCACTGTTTTAACTGTTGCATTTCTTTAGTCAATAAATCATCTATTTAGTCTTATTACCATTCAGGAATAGACTGTTGCACTTACTAGATAGTGACAATAAAAATTCTGAATTTCTTGGACTTGTCAAAGTTATGTATTTGTGAAATATTTTTCACATGGGTGAATGTAGTTTTGAGTGTTTAAGCAGTAGTGAGAGCTTGATTTGGTAATGCTGATGTGAATTAAGAAATGGATAGGAAGAGCTTGCAGAAATCAATAGCCCTCACTCCCTTTATTAAAATTATAATTGTAATCAAATCAAATCATAATTTCTATATCCCTAAAGACATTGAATCATATCAGATCTTAATCTTTAACATACCCCACAAGCTGAAGCAGATGTATCATTTGCTCCTAGCTTGTTACACAGTTGTGTTACACAATTTCCAACCAAAGACTTGGTAAATAGATCAACTGGCTAGTCCCCAGAATTCACGAGTGGTTTTTATCACATTTTGTTGCACCTTCTCTCTGACAAAGTGGCAGTCTACCTCAATATGCTTTGTCCTTTCATGAAAAACAGGATTAGAAGCAATGAAAATGGTTGCTTGGTGATCACACATTAGCTCTATAGGTTGTGTTAGTTGAAATCCAAGTTCCTATAACATATGTTTTACCTAGACAAGTTCTCGAGTTATGTATGCCATGATTCTATATTCTGATTCTGCACTTGAACAAGAAACCATTGTTTACTTCTTGCTTTTCCATGAAATCAGATTGCCACTAGCAAACACACAATATCGTGTAGTAGATTGCTGATCAGTCTGAAGCAGCCCAACCGGCATTACTATAAGCCTTAACAATGCCTGTGGTTTTTATATAAGAGTCCTTTGTGAGGATTGCTCTTGAGGCGTCTCAAGATTCGAATAGCTGTATTCCATTGGCTGGATTGAGGGGATTGCATCACACTTGTACTAAATGAAATGTGATGCCTAGTAACTTCAAGATAGTCTAATTTTCCAATCTATCTCCTATAATAATTTAATTTTCCAATAGATCTCCTATAGTTTTCTGGATCTTTCAAGAGTTCTCCTTGATCTGCATCATGTTTAAGGTTGGGATCCATTGAAGAATCTTCCGGTTTAATTCCCAAGAAGCCAGCTTCTTCTAGGAGGTCAAGAACATACTTGTGTTGGGAGAGACATATATCATCTTTAGATCTTGCAACTTCGATTCCCAAAAAATACTTCAATAGGCGAAGATCCTTTGTTTGGAATTTCTGTTGCAGGAATTCCTTCGATCTATGAATCCCATTTTGATCATTACCAGTAATAACCATATCATCAATATATATGATATATAGAATTTTACCAAATCTTGTGTTGATAGAATACCGAATGGTCTACTCCACACTGCTCGAGACCAAATTTCTTCACAACTGAACTAAATCATCTAAACCATGCTATAGGAGATTGTTTTAAACCATATAAAGGTTTCTTTAATAGGCACACTTTATTACCATGGGAGAAAAAGTTTCAGAGTAATCATTACCATAGACTTGTGATATCCCTTAGCAATAAGATGAGCCTTGAGTCGCTCGATAGATGCATCTAGGGATGGCAATGGGCTGGGCCCTCGCCAATTTTTTAAAATAAAAAATATAGAACAACTTATTTTTTTTAATTGGATCCGGGTCTGGGCTACCTAGGCTTACACTTAGGCTTACCCGAGGTTTAACTCTTTTAAGTAAAACGGTGATGTTTTACTTGGAATAATTGGATCTCGAGTTAGTCTGGGCCTGGGTCTAAGCGACCCATTGAAAACAACTAAATTTAGGCCTATGGGCCAAAAATTGTCATCCCTAGATGCATCATCAAGTGTCTTAATAGTATATACCCATTGACAACCAACAATTTAAGCATCAGGAGGAGGAGTAACAAGCTGCCAGATTATTCTTCTTTCCCTGTTGACACTTGAACAATTCCATAGATAAATAATATATACAAGTAACATTACTGGAAAATAAAAGTCTCATACTCCCATAACTCCTTTGATGAGTTTACATGTTGACAATGTTAGCAATATTTGGCTCCATGTTGATTGTCATGTTGTTCCCACTTCGTATATCCTGGCGACTCAATATCAGGAGCTGGATCTGTGAGATGCTCATACCTACCTAGGCCTTTGAGATATACAATGATCACCTTCTTCCAAGCAACGTAATTCATTCCATTCAATTTCCAATTTGTGATTTGTTGAACCATAATGGGTGTTGGTTATCTGTCAGTTTTGAATTCACTGATGATGTAATCGATAAAAAAAGATGTGAATGAGAAGACAAAACTTCAAATATCAACAACTTATGCAACAACAAAAGAGGGACTACGATTAAGATGGAATCAGCAACAATGGTTAAACATACAAACCCATTTTCCAACAATTAAAGGCAGAAAGAAGACATCACTGACCATGGTTAAACACACATACCCAATTTTCAGCAATTAAAAGCAGAAAAAACACATCACCAATAGGTTTCTAGAGTTGGTGCGATTCAAGCCATGGTATTAAGGTCAATGGAGCATCACCAAAAAGTGGCGCATGGGCTATATGCATTATCTGAACAGCGGCTGTCGGCGGCGCTTGGACACTCACTGGCATTGCTTCTTCCTCTGTCCTGGTTGCCGGTGGCTGCTTGATGTACCTCTAGGGTTAGATTGTTAAGGTTAGTTTTGTCTTTGTGTTTGGGAATGGGTTTTAGGTTGTAAGAAAGCTGGAATTAGAGGCAGGGTTAGAAAACCTGCTTTGATACCGTGCTGTGAATTAAGAAAGGGATAGGAAGAGCTTGCAGAAATCAGCAACTCTCACTCCCTTTATATGCTAGATTTCATATGAGGTAATTTACAATCATAATCATAATCAAATCAAATCATAATTTTTATGTAATCCCTAAAGACACTGAATCATATCAGATCTTAAATCTCTAGCAAATGCAATGAAACCTGGTGGAACTAGTTTCCTGTTAAGAATTTTATGAGGCTTTTGTAGTCTAGAAATCTTCGATGATTCTAAAGCTTATGGTAGTGTTATTTTTGCATGGTTGGGTTAGTTCAACTTGTGATAAGTATTTTCACAGTTCTTTGTGATGCCTGTACTGTTAATACTTTTATTTTATTTTTAGGTCTTTTGGTTTAATGGTTTTGAAAAGTGGAGAAGAAATTATAGCAGGAATGGAGGGTGCAATAATATATCTAGTTGCGAGGGGCAAGGAATTTCTTACCTCATAATTTTGTCAACAGAATTGTAATTGTATTTCAAAAGAGTTTATAGCAATGAGATTAGCAGCCCAATCCACATTGTCAATTCAGTTTAAAGTAAGTTCATAGGACAATCAAGAAAATGATGAAAAGACAAGAGGAACTAATTTAAACTACTTTTTCAACTGGATCAAACAAGCGAACCTGGATCATCTGGAATGCTTGCAGATTGTTGCTGCATTTTAATTTGTTGAATCTTTATTAAGCCAAGAAATCAGCAATAATTCCCAAGAAGCATTTTTCTGTGAGCACGGTCCAAGCTCAAAATTCACTTTTGTTGTTGGTAGCATAATCAAAGGTGTTTCTCCATCTTGACAGGGTTATTGCCAGCCTCATATATCTACCATTTATATAATTTTCTCCAATTGCATTTTTTTTCAAATTTAAAAATAAACAAAATTGAAAATGGAGAATGTAGAAATTGGAAAAGATAATGGAAATTGGAATAAGCGAGAAATGTCATGGCTAGAGAAAACAGAAGGATAAAGTTTCTTCTTTACGAACCCAAACAAAACAAAAAAAGAATTATGTTTCTACTAGCTAATTCTCCAACTACTTAAGTTTGCCAACAATGTGTTTTAACCAATCAGATGTTGCTATAATTTTATCTTGGTGACTGAGATTTCCGTTACAAAAATATATTGTGCTGATTGAGATTCACTGTCTCTAGTATCGAGATGTGGTGCGACAATTCATTAAGGGGACAAATGGATTTTCCGGAGCTTTTGCTGAATGTTTATGTGGAAGTCCTAATTTATATCAGGTATGCTTTTATCTATTAATTTATTTTAAGCTCTTACATGTAGCATTTAGTTGTCTATTATTCATGCGTGTTTTGTATTATTCTCTAATTGAAATCAACTTCTTATTCATTTCATTTATTCATGTGGTTTGCTTCTATTGTTTTCTCCCATTCCTCTTCTACATTTTTGCCTGTACTTATATATGAAAAAACTTTTGACGCATCTCATAAAGTTGGAATCTATGATGAGTTGACTTTAATTTCATTTCTGTGAAGTTTTTCTTGAACTAGAAGTCATCTAAGAGTGATCGGTTAGGTTTTCTTGAAAATTTATTTGAACTAGGGTTGCCCTTTAACATGCATCGTCATTGGATACAAACATACAAGTCTGCGATACTTTTGTAATTCTCGGCCGGAAAGTCATGCAATTTGTAATTTCTGAATGACTCTGGGTCAGGAAGGAGGGAGGAAACCGTGGAACAGCATCAACTTTGTTTGTGCTCATGATGGTTTTACTTTGGCCGATCTGGTTACTTATAACCAGAAACATAACTTGGCTAATGGAGAAGATAACAATGATGGAGAGAGTCATAATAATAGCTGGAACTGTGGACAGGTAAACTCATCAATGAAAAGTTATGTAAAATTGTGTTAGCCTTATGAAATTTAAGGAAACGTTTTGTTAGAATTGATGTTCAATTTAAAACATCAGTTAAAGAGATAACCATAATGTGCTTGTTGATATTTAACTTTAGTACCTGGGTGAATGCATGGTGGAAAGGGATATACATTTCCCAAATAAATTAATTGAATAAAAAGACTATATTTCCTAGCAGTGGCATCTCAATTCTTTCTATATACCTTTTGTCCTAAGCCAGGTATCATGATCATTTATTGTTTCCGTCATGGGTATTTTATGATTAGCTATTTTTCTAAATGTTCAAGATTTCTTCTGCATATACATTACTCTGCTGAGCTGATTGCAGGAGGGTGAATTTGCAAGCATTTATGTGAAGAAGTTAAGGAAACGACAGATGAGAAATTTCTTCTTATGTCTCATGGTTTCCCAAGTAAGGGTTAATATATCATCTTTAATAGATGCCAGGCACATCATTACTTCAGTTCAGATCTACGAATAAAGGACATTCTAACAATTTGATGGAACACACATAAACTATAAATATGGGGCTGCTGCATGCTCTTTTTTATTGTACTTGAATTGAGGATTCAAGTCTGGAATTGAGGATATGGCCTGCTTAAATTCAGATTAGGATTGCTGGAAATCTAGATTGAGATATCTGAAATTTTAATAATGAAACAAATTATGGATAGTTCAAGGAATCACTCCTAAGTTTGTATCAAGAACTATGAATCACAACTGGGAATTGACTTGAGTAGAACTATTGGAATCATACTAATATGTTTCTAGAAATCACTAATAGAATTTAGGAATCACTCTTGAGTATCTAAGAATCACTCTTATATAGAGAAAAGCTTCATTCTTCAAAACCAAGTTTATTTTTCTTATCCCTTGAACATTGAAAACATAACACATATATAAAAAAAGCCTTGAAACCCAGATCCTAATCGAATAAGAAAGCCCACTAAGCTTTCCAAAATAAATTTGGAATCATATTTAATAATGATTCTTATTATTCATTAATGGACTTAAACTGTAAACTACTAAGGACAAATGAAAATTGTCAGATTGTGTAGAATCAAGCAGATTATGCTGAATCATGAAGTATTATCCATGCAGATTATGCAGTATCATGCAGATTCTGCAGTATTATACATGCAGATTATACAATATTATCTATGCAGATCATGTAGAATCATGCAGTATTATCTAGTAGATTGTATAGCTATAG
>JANTPM010000244.1:14611680-14622312 GCA_025434745.1 Erythroxylum divaricatum | reverse complement strand
GAGACTTGAATCCCATATTGATTAAATACAAAATTGATATAGGATTTATAAGGACCGGCTCTGATACCAATTGATAAGGACTTTAGGAGAGCTACACCCCAAAAGTTAGCTTATGAGGGTAGAGAGCTCAAAGTCCTTATAAATCCTATATCAATTTTGTATTTAATTAATATGGGATTCAAGTCTCATACCTTGCAATTAGATCAAACCGTAACAATTTGCATTATCATTCTCTTCACAATAACACGGTAGATGCAAAAGTTGTAAAGACATTGTAGCCAATCCAAAAACATAATATATCTCCAAAATAACCTAAACAATAATCATCAACAATATAGCAATAGAACACTACACATATCGAACACGAGATTTCATGTTTTACTGACTTTGTGAGGGAACCATGAAAGCAGATACCAGATGATGCCGGTTTTTTTTTTTTTTACTTTTCTATATTTGAATGTTGAGTCTTGTTTATGTTTTATTATTATTTTAAATTTGACAATGACTTGTTAATTTTCATTTATTCATAGATGGTAAAATGTGGAGACTACTTTCAGGCAGAAGATGGTCCTAGAAATTTTGGAAATATATGTATAGTCACCAAGTGGTTGAGATCTATCGACACTTCACTAATATTGCGAAACTTGGATGTGGCCTATAAAGAGGTGGGTTTATTCTAATCTTATACAAAAGAGCCAAACATAATTACAAGATGATCTATTTTGTTGATACTGGTATGTGGATTGCTTAGTCAAGCCAAATATGTGAAATGTTACAGTCAGGTGTGTTTATGGGTAAATGTAATGACATACACAGTTGTGTATGCATGGTATCCTATGAGACACAAGTAGCAGAGTAGTTAAACCTCATTTGTACACTGCCTCTTCTCTCCTTGGTATGATTTCAGTACTCTGGATAGTTGGATCACAATCCTTGGTCATCATCACATAATTATATTCAAATAGTTTTAGGTTTTAAGTAAGATACAATGAACATTTTTATGATTCTAAATTGAGGAGAAACAGTAAGACCCTAATGTGGGATTTTTACTTTCATTTTGAGGCAAATGAAGGTGCTAGTTTCATGTCAATCCTTCTTTGAGACATTTATGGGCCCAATATTTCGATAAAAATCATATAAAATGCTTAGATTTATTTTCATATTCTAATGTATATGAATGATAATATTAAATTATTGGAGGTTGATTATATTTCTTGTTAGTCATGCAAGGTGATTGAGATTTCATTTCTTTGAGGGTTGGAAAAGGCAATTATTTAAGCTTTCTCCCTGTTTTTCTTTAAGTATGGGTTTCTGTTCATATGTCTGTTTTAAATTCAACATGTTTTAGGATCTTAGCTGCCCAAAAAAGAAAATAAAAGACCAGTGAAGTCAAAATGCTTGGGATATTGTTGTTGGTATAACAAGCGAGATCTTTACAAACAGAAGTATCTGTCATTAGGTATTAAGAATTTTTAGCAGATTTTGCATTTTTTCTGTGTGGAAAATTTCTTTATGTGGTCTTCATAATTGCCTTTTGAGAGGGATATATCATTTTTCTCTCTGTTTAACATAACTAGTTAAGAACGGTAACTATTGTAGAGTATTTCTTTTTACTTGCTTATTTTGCTTGTATCTACTTTTCTAAACATTCATTATACTTGTCAGTTCCAGACACGGCTAGGAACCATTGAATTCATGTTGCTTTTGAAGTTAGCATTTACTAACTTAACTGTTTAGCAGGAGAAAAATAGAAACAGAGAAGTTTTGTAGAGTAAATTAATTTAATTGGTGTTTGAGAAGAAAGGAAATTGAGTCTATAATTCATGTCCTTTGTACAGCCATCCAACAGTAATCTAGTCACGTAAGAAGTAGACAGGACCTCTCTACTTTTGCTCCTTTGTATGCGGAGTTAGGCCTTGTACTATGAAACTGATTGATGGTATGGAAGGCATGTGTTTGGTTGTTTGAGGGTAATAACTAAAGCATTTAATATCTTCAGGAGGGTAATGACTAAAGAATTTATTGTCTTTGGTTTTTTGAAGGTAACGACTGAAGCATTTAACTGTTTTATACTTATTCAAACAAAATAGGATAATTTTCTAGGTGTTTTGCTTTGTGCTTATGCTGATTCCTTTTGTATAGATTAATTGAATTTTCTTAGTGGAACATTCCTGTCTTTGGCCCTGGAAATCCTATAATTTTTTGTTTCTCTATTTGTGTTCTTTTCTTGTTCTTCGTTCTTATTGATGGTATGGGGGGTATGCTTTTTTTTTTTTTTTGAGGGCAATAACTAGAACATATATCCGTTTTTAGTTTTCCATGTGCAAAAAGAAATAAGTGCAAAAAATTACATACATGTTTTGGTTGGTGCTTAGGTTGATTCCACTCTGCAAAGAATTACTGGCTGAATCTTCCTTATCAGAATATTTGTCTGTGGCATCAGAGGACCTCAAGTTGTTTTTCCTATATTTTATTTTGTTTTCTTGCTCTTGCTCTTTCTCCCTGGTTGATGGGTTAGGAATGGAGTGACTGCTCGTGGTTGATGAATGGCCAGAAAAACTTAAGGATTTGTTTCACACATATCTGAGTTGAGAAAAACCTTGATGATTGTGCTTTCTTTGTCTATAATTCTATGCTTATTATTAAACAAATTGAAGGTGAAGACCTGGATTTTGATATATGTATATAAAACTGCATCTAGATTTTATCAAAAGGAAAATTGTCAAGAGCGGTCTATTCTATTTCCATTTGCTTGATTTTAACAGATTGGATGCGTTATTTATTGCAATATGGCAATGGCACTTGACGTGAAGCTACTGAGTGCATTTGCTGTCATTCGACTTTCCTTTGTTACTGTCTGGAACTCTATATTTGGGCACTTCACACACCCTTCTATGTACTGACAAAAAATTACTTGTTATTTTTTGTTGTAGTCAGAGGAGCCACCCCTCTCTGTTTTGCATATTCATTATCCAGAATGGCCTGACCATGGAGTCCCAAAGGACACACTTGCTGTGAGACAAATTTTGAAGAGATTATATCATTTACCACCCAGTCTTGGCCCAGTAGTGGTCCACTGCAGGTTCACTTTATGCTTGTTTCTTCTGTTCATTTCAGTCTTATTGGTATTTATTTCCACAGCTGTGACAATTTCTTTCTCATGCAGTGCTGGTATTGGTAGAACTGGGACATACTGTGCGATTCACAATACAATTCAGCGAATTCTTCTTGGTGACTTGTCTGCTTTAGATCTTGCTCATACTATCTCCATTTTTAGGTCTCAACGAATTGGGATGGTTCAAACCATGGTATCTCCTTGTACCCTCATCAATCGCTACCTCTCCGTTTTTACTTTTATTTTCTGCTATTTTCCTGTTCTTGGTTATTGTGCTACATTACTTCTTTTTACTTAATATTTACCTGCTCTTCATGGATAAATTCTATGTCATCCTCTTTTCTGATATATCTTTTCCCATTTTATTCTTTTTCTTTTTGGGGAGTTGGACACTTGGTTGGTGTGGCAGGATATGTGCAAGTTGTGGTCAATAATATATTGTCAGTTATATGGATTTTTAGTAGAAATGCCAATAAATTTTGATTTCACACTCTCCTTCCTTCAGTTATTCTAATGGTTCTGTTTTTTTCCCCTTTCTTATTAGGAGCAATATTTTTTCTGCCATAAAGCTATTATTGATGAATTGGAAGATCTCATCTCAGACTTCAGTGATTAGGGACCTCGAAATGGTATGATACTCTCCTCAGCTTGGTTCACACTTTAATTCTGATAGCTCATTGAATATTTGTTGAACTTATCGTGCGATGCTATACTTTGGGCACTTTGTTAGTCTAGTGATCTAGTAGCTGTTGGAAGATTTGGTAGTTTCCGAGTGACTGTTGACTCTATTTGAGAGCTAAAGCAAGAAACCTGGCCCAGCTTGTATATCTCTCAGTATTTGAAGAAATATGCAACGTGATGATTCACCTAGCCTAATGAAATGACTCCTGTGGGAGCCTGGCATGGCTGTCATTATTTGTCGGAAATACTGCTAAGCAACCAATCTGGTGCTTATGCTACTGTTTAAAAATCTTTGATCAGACATGATTCTGCTGAGCAGACTTGTAATTTGCATTTCAAAGTTGACGCCTAACAATGTTAGCGCAGCAGCGAATGAATTGCCTGACATACAGGCCCAGTTCCTTCTTGTTCCAAGCGTCTGAAAACAGTTTCAACCATTTGTTTTAGCTTGTCCATTTGCGTTGGTAAACAATTGTGTGGATGTTTTCCCCCTCCTGGAACCAATTGTTTGAGATTAACATCCATGACATTGTGTTTCGGGTGAAACTCGCAACCCAACGTTTCAAGTTTTGGGTTCCCAGCTGGAGAAAGTTGACAGCTAGTCTAGTTCATATCGTTGTCATGGGTTGGGCATATTTATGTTGCAAATCTTGACCCAAGTGTCCTGCGCTCAAGTTGGCCGTACTTCATCCAGCAAAACTCGTAAATCAAGGAGTATAACGAATTTTGTTCTCGTATCCTTAAAGTTGATGGAGCCAACTCACTTCGGTCAAAACGCTTTCTTTCTGTTTGAATAATATCGGGACTATCGTTATATTTAACATGAACTATCATATTAAACATTGCTATTATGGCATTTCGTAAATGGATTACAGCTGAATTAATAAGTAAACCATCCCTACTCTATTGACTATAATTCAATTCCTTTGATGAGTTTTATCGCGACAGAACTTTAGATGTACCAAACTGATATGAGACTGGAATTGAAAAAGTTGTAATATTTGAAAAGCGAAAATTTTAAAATTATATCATAAAATTTTCATATATTTGCTAGTTTATCAATTAAAAAATTGTTTATTTGAATATCATATAATTATGTATGTAAAGTGTATTTTCTTTTTCTCTCTCTCTCTCTCTCTCTCTCTCTCTGTATGGCATGTCAAGATTTTAGACAACTTTTTGTATTGTTGATTTTTAAATCCAATGATATTTTATTGAATTGACCTTATATGAAAATTTTATTTGAACATTACTTGTATATTAATGAAACTTTTTGTAATGAAGATTGTATAAATGATCTTTTTAACTTAATATTTTCAAAGTATTTAATGTAGAAATTTTTGTGTTTTTGATACTAATGATGTTCTAGTCAAAGATAGTCGAATCAGTTGTTTTTAGATATACAGTATGAACAATATAGAGGTAACTGAATGATCAATAGAAGATTTAACACCATAAAAGTAATTATGGATAATTTTATTTTTTATTCGTATTAATTCGAGTAATCATTTGCCAATGTAGAAGGACACTTTGAAAAAAATTTTGAATGTTATTTATTTAATCAATTACTAATGCTAGATAATCATTATGATTAGACTTAAATGAGGTTGATATTATTTCCATACTCTATCTAATTAGAATATTGTATGATAAAATGATTGAATTATACGACAAAATCATGCACAAAAAAGTTAGTCAAAATTATTTTGATTTTTCTAAATATTTGGATAGTCTTAATGTGTTACAAAGTTTAATCTTGATTTATAGATATAAATTATTCAATTAAAGAATTAAAAATAAATTAAAAGATTTTAATTTATCTAATCTTGAGTACGATTTAAGGTTATAATTTATATCCATTGTTTACATATTCAGGAACTTAATGAGTCATATACAAAGAACGGTTGAAAAAAGAAAAAAAGTATTTTAATCAAGCTTGACTCCATTGTGATGTTTGAGAAACTTTGAGATATACATAAGAACCAATATAAGATAATGTATCTTATTTAGACCTAATTGGTATTTAATTAGAATTAGTTGTAATTTTAATAAAAATTTAGTTAAAATTAGAATTTTATTTTTAAAAAAAATTACTAAAAGATTTGAACAATGTTATAAATAAGCTTGAACTCTAAAAGAGCTGCCACTTTTTTCTTGCCCTCTCTATACCACTTGTAGTTGTCTTAACATTTTTGTGGGGATACTATTAGAGGACAAATGTATGTGTGGATACAATGGTTAGGATGACGTAGCGAGTCCATATGTCTATCTCTTTTGAAGGAACTTCCAATATATAATTCTTCTTTATCTGTTTTAGATATGGTTTGAAGTAAACATCAAGAAAAGGATTAACTATATAATAAGGTATGAATTCATAACAACATTAATAATTTTATAGAATTTTAAAGTAATTTTGGCTCTTGAAAAGTCAAATAAAAATGTTTGATATTATTCCACTAAATATGTGATCACATCTCTCCTTGATTTCTAGATAGCACTATTAGATTCAAATTTAATTGTGTGGCTTGATAAAAAATGTTTTATTGCTATTGACTATAATTGTGAAATTAAATTGCAAAAATTTTGCAAATTAAATATGAATATTAAAATATGAAAATTCATATTAACAACCTTTAATCATAAAATCCAAAAATTAGATTAGGATCTAATTATTATTAAAATCTAAAAAATTTAGATAAATGATGTGAATCCTTAACCTACATGAAATTTGAAAAGTTTAGATTTATAAATGTTTTACATACTTAAAAGCCTAAGAAATATAAGACATAGAATTTAGAACAAAACACATTAAGGTTATACTCCCAAATCCTTAGTATTGCTTGTAGTTATTGGCTGTCATCAATGAGGTTGTTTTGGCTTGTGTTGCTTGCAACTTTTAAGTTATTAGAGAAGGCTTTAGTTTTTGAAGCTTGGTGTTGTAGCTATAAGGTACCAAGTGAATGATGGGGGTATTGATTGCCAGCAAAGAGAAGGAGATTCCTTGGAGACTAGAGTCGATAAACAAAAGGGATATTATAGTCGCCATCATTTTCGTTGGCCTCAATGACCAAGGAGACGTGTGGATTTGATGTCTAGTTGGTGATTTGTGCCTAAGTTGTGGTTTGGAGCAAAAGTGATGGCGATGGTCCCTTAAGGAAGCATGTGTATGTTAAGTGTAACATCTTGTTATCTCATGTTAGAGGCTAGAATTCTAGAACAGTGTACAAGAGAGGTTATTCAAGAAAGTGCATATCATGCTTATGCATAATATAATATACACATACAAATGAATATTGATTTTTGGATATTAAAATGATTATACATGCATTCATTGAACTTTTTCTGGGTAAAATTGATCTATAAATGTAAATTGTGGATTTTATTTGTCTTGAAATTGATTTAACAATTTTGAATATTTTGGAAATTTGGCTATTTTGGACCAGGAAAAATTTAGAAATCAGAGACAAAGGGAAGTGTGACACGTGATAGCCTCATATGGATGAAAAATGACTAACATGCATCGGTGACATGTGAAAATGTATTATCAATACACCTAGTCACGTTTTTCTTTGTATGGAACTTTCTACAACTCTCTTGTTTGTCCTTCACCGAAATCACCAAATACCAAAACTCTCTCTTTAATCATCAATCACCAAAACATCTAGTGTTCATGTTTGTGTATTTAGCTTTTGATTCTTACTTCAAAGTAAGCACTTCATTCCATATATTGTTTTGTTTATGTTTATTCTCGTTTTTTTTCCATCCATCAAAATCTCATTGTCCACTCTAAACCGTTGGAATTTTGCTGAATCAAGTAAGTTATGTTTTAAGTTTTATGGGTATCGTGAATGCCATTTTGATGAAGTTCTAATGTTTGTAAATGGATACATGCATGAGTGGTGTAGGAAGAAGCAATGTCGGTGATAATTAGTAAAATAGAAAATGTGCAGAAAGTGTGAAAAGGATTGTGAAAATTGGAGTCAAATGGAAAATGCAGAAAATGATGATTATGCATAAATATGTTCTATTTTTTATGTTTGTTATTAATCATGGATTTTGAATCATTTGTATTGAGTTGAACTGAAATGGGAGTCGAAATGAGGAGAGCATAATGGAGACATAGTTAGAAATGGGAGATTTAGCAAAAGGGAGAAAGAAGAAGAAGAAAATCTGTAATCTCACTTAATTATTTGTTTGTTATAAATTAGGTTCTAAGTTATCTTTGAAAGTGGACTTTATTGTGCTGATGAAGGTCTGAGGCTTTTGATGCATGAATGTGATATTTGAAGTACTCCTTGTATGTGAATGTGAAGAAATAAGTGTTACTCAACATGATTATTGAATGCCAGACCAAAGTATGATGATAAATGTGATTGAGACTGTGAATCTGATTGATTAAAACAATGATTGACTGAATATGTGTGATGCATTTTATTACATGAATGCATGATTAGATAATGAGAATTGAGACTTAAGTAGCTACTGAAAATGAGTTTAAAACTCGGAATGTGATTAAGAGCCGAATGCTCGCTATGTATAATGAGTCCTGTATCCCCAACGGATAAGGGACAACGTCAATAAGCCCGGTATCCACAATAGACATAGGATAGTTTAAGTACTCAGTCACAATAACGTAATAATCGAAAGTGAGTCTCACGATTACTATATATACATTAATACGTATGTTTGACTAACTGAAATATATTGTGGACATGTTTTTGAATGAGACTGGATATGTGAAGTAAATGATATGTGAAGCAATATGCTAAATGAAAAGATGTGAAATATATGCTTACATGTATTGACGTGTTGTATGAATTGAGTGAACCATCGAGGATAGTTACCATAATGAGTTCACAAAACTCACTAAAATTGCAATGTTGATTTTTAAGGATGGAGTAAGGCGGGGTGCTTGTAACTGATAATGACATCAAGATAAGATGACAACAATACTTCTATAGTCTTTTTAATGAAGGCATAAAGGATAACATATCCTTAGGTGACCATAGCTCGTCCGAGAGGTTTAATAAACTTGTTGCCAACAGATTTCAAGAGATGAAATTAAGAAAACGTTGAGTGAAATGAAGAGAGGTCGGGCAGCATGGCTTGATGAGATACCTATAAAGGTGTAGGAGTGTCTAAGTGAAGAGAGTATTACTTGGCTAGCCAAGCTTTTTAATGTGATCCTTACGTTTGCCAAAATGCCAAACGCATGGAGATTTATTCTAGTATTCCCCTATACAAGAACAAAAGAGACATCCAAAGCTGTAACAACTATAGAAGCATCAAATTACATAATTACAACATAAAGTTATGGGAGAAGGTGATCGAGAAGTAAATGAGGAAAGAGATTTCTATCTTAGAAAACCAATTTGGTTTCATACTAGGAAGTGACTGTTGGACCCCGAATTTTTTTTTATGCTATCATTAAGCATGAATTGTGATAATTGTGTGATTATGCCTGATTTTGATTAAATTGGGTCTATTACTGGATAATCAAGGTGTAATTAGTTATAATGAGGTTTAAATGAGAATTAAGGGATAAAATGTGTGAGGGCATTTCGGGGGTTGAAGTAGGTTAAGGCTTTGTTTGGAGGGGTAAAATGGTCATTGACCATCCCATTTAGACTTAAGTGGTAGAACATAGAAAAGAAAAAGGAAAAGAAAGAGGAGAAAGAAAAGAAGGAGAAAAGAGAAGAGGAGAGGCCGACGGTGGAGAAGAAGAAGAGAAGAAGAGAGATTTCGATATTTGACATTTTTCGACTGATCTGAGACGTTTTCGGGTAAGGTTTGCTTTGTGTTAATCTTGTTTTGGTTAGATTAAACCTAGAAAATGTTGAAAGTAGCAGAATCGACGGTTTAGGGTTTTCGGAAGGAAAATGGGTAGAAATCTTTGGGTTGTTGAGTTTATGATGGATTGTAAGCTTAGACTGGGCTAGAAATGTAGTAAAAGACATGATATAAGGTTTAGGAATATTGCATTTGAGTTCGGGAAAGGATTGAAGTTGGAAAATGCTGAAAATTGGGTTTCGGAGTTCTTCTCCAGACCCGCACGTCACGACGTTCATATGAACACGCCGCGGCGTACGAGAAAGAGAACCAACGTCACGACGTGTAAATGTTTATTCGCCGCGGGGTACAAAATCATGTTTGTCACGGTGAGCTCAGGCCTTCGTCGCGACGAACGTGGCTGCACGTCACGACGAGTGGGCCGTTCGCCGTGGCGAGAGTGGCCTTCGTCGCGACGAACCCTTGTTGTCAGCAAAGATAATTTTTGGTATTTGGGGCATATCTATTGGTGTAGATGTCCAATTGAGGTGATTTCAGATTCGTTGTGAACTAGAAATAGAGGGCTACAAGTTTTATGAAGAATAGAAGTTCGAAATTTGTTTTGAAGGGTTCAGAATTTTAGGAGGAGATCGAATATAGACTTTTAGTGCTTTATTATGGATTTCCAAGCTTTGATTAATTACTATAGATATTGATTGAATGAGAACTTGGTTTATTTAGGAAACCAAGCCGTTTTGACTCAATCGCCAGAGGAAGGACAGCAGTGATTTGGACTCAAGCGATATTAGGTGGGTAATATGTTTATGGTTATTGTGTGTATGGGCAAATTGCCTTATGTATGCTTGCTTGCATTATGTGACATTGCTTGTGTCGATTTATATAAGAAATATTGAACATGCATTGTGATTATGATTATGTATGGCCTTGATAGGCCTTATGGCATTTTGTGAGAATGAAAAGAATGAAATTATGAAAGCTTTGAAAAATGCTTTGAACATGGAATGAATGGATTATGTGTTTTGTTTGGGTAAGAGAGTTACGGATGG
>JANTPM010000244.1:14484503-14497838 GCA_025434745.1 Erythroxylum divaricatum | reverse complement strand
GACTTAGACAATCGTGTATAGGTCATTGTAAGTCACTAAAATGTGTATGAACTCAAAGACACTATTTCAACCATGTCTGTGACCTATACCCATGTTTGGAGACTAATTTTTAAAAACCGAACCGGTGACTGAATCGGACAAGCAACTGATTCAAGGGTCAATGGTTCAACCGGAATTCAACCGTGGTCGAACCGGTGACTAATAAATATATAAATTTTATTTTATATATTAGATATATAAGATAATTTTTAAACATACTATTTAATTATTTATTTATCTAATTGTAAAATTAACTTAAACCTTCAAACTTTAAAATATACATTTTTTTAAAAAAGTTCGCCAAATACAACACAAAATAAGATAACAAAGTTCACTAGTCATATTTCATCAAAAAGATTTAAAAAAAGATCACTAATCATAATATTCATTCAAATTGAAATCATCAAAATCAAGGCATTTTAAATGGATCGGTTGATTTTTTCTTTCACCAGTTCAACGGTTTTTACTGGTCCGACCACAAAATAAGCGGGTCAATCACTCACAAAAAATACGAGCTAAACTGGACCGTTTCTTGCTTTAGTTCTCCGATTCTCTGGTTTTCCGATCCGACCGACTGGTTCGGTCCAGTTTTCAAAACACTGGTGGAGACCTACACGTATGTGTAAGTAAGTTACATGGTTATGTATCTTGCCTATGTATCTATTTGGGAACATGTAACTTTACAATTTTTAGAAAATTAACATCCACGGTCACCTACATTTTCAAACGTCAACAGGGATAGCATAACATATGTTATAAAATAATGGTTGTACACCATTAAGGATAACATTGTATAAGTCAAATGATTTGAGCTTATATGATTATTGCATAGATTAACTTGTTTTCCTAATACTTATTTAAATATAGAGAGCTTGTTCTGGGTTGCTTGACAATTAGCACAATTAAAGAGCTTGTTTTGATTAGTTACAATCAAAGGAAAAATTGGGATTAATAAAGCTTTTGTTAATCTACGGTTAATGGTTACAAAGAGAGGTGTGAAAAAAACGTTACAATTGATTGTGTATATTCATATAATGGTTGATATTTGACCTTAGAACTAAACTATAAGCCTTTGATTAATCCTTGTAATTTTTTATTGTTTGACTTAATTTATCTTCCTTAGTTTAATTTTATTTAATTTCATTAATTTAATTCATTCAAACCCCCTCCCCTTTTAATCATATTAAACTAATTAGTTCATTACAAAAATTAGTCACGCACTCTCTATAGATATGAGTATTTTTTTATAAAAACTACAAGTTTAATGTTGTAAAGTTAGGTTTTATTTTCCAATATACTCAACATGCATCATTTTGGAATCAATTGCAAAGCCTAATTAATCCTAAAATTTAATTTCAAAATTTCTCCTTATCTCAAACTTTTTGAATATTAATTTTTCTTCAATATTTCAATTGATTACCAATTGCTAAATATGTAAGAGATTGATTAAGTTAATTTTTCTAAATCTAGTTATTTATACATTACTAGAATGTCAAACTTTTTTTTTCATATGATAACAGTTGGAAAGAATTGGATTTTACTAGATGAATAGTTAAGAGAAACTAGGTTGTTTAAAAGCCTATAGACCCTTTTTCTAAAGTAGTAAAATGCAAAAGGTAATATCTCTTTTTTTTTTTACCAATGACATGTCAAAATGCAGGGTCTTTAAAGTTTAATAAATGCACTATATATTAATTTAATCAACTTTATTTGAATAAATAGCATAAACGCTAATGTTAATGATGGTAACTACTTAACTTGTTAGGAACCGAAGAAGTTAAAATGCTTATGGACAAGTTTTGATAATTCTATGTCCACCTTTATTCATTGGCTAGCCACACAAGCTTTTATTCCTAATATTGACAAACTCATCTACTTACTTTTTATAAGACTATGTGTGCAAACAATTTGGAAAGAAATGAATGTAAGAAGGTTTCAATCCAAATGCTAAATAGTAGATGCAGTTATCAATAAAGTTATAAATGGGACTCGAGAAATTACTTTACTAAAGAACCTTGAAACAGATTGTAGTTCCACTCTACGCCTCTCTTTGAATATCTAATTCATGTAATACTTACAAAATAGAAATGTTGTAGGTATATCCAATTTGTTGTTTTTATATTGATGGATAAACCCATGAACCTCCTTTTGGGGATATAAGGTTCATTATTTATTAACTCATTCCCTTTTCCTTTTAAAAAAAGCTCCTTAACTTATTGATAAATAGATAATTATAAAAGAGTCGGTATATTACAATTTTGATAATCATTATCTTCAATTTTTATAACAATGATTCCAAATGAATTATCTAAAACTTATATATTTGCTTTATTTCAACACTTGATTTAAATCATTATAATTTATTTCTTTAAGAAGCAAAAATTTAGACACTTTCTTAGGTACTTAATGCAGTTTAAAATGTCTACATCCTCATTTAAATCAATGGCTTCCTCGTCCTTAACAGTGATTTCATTAATCTTTAATTTTTATTTTTAGAAGCTTTGAGCATCTGATTCCATCATTAATTCTTGGTAGTCACCCTTCTTAAACCTCCTTCTTGTAGGCCTCCATTTCTCCTTTTTCCTTGTTTTATAAGGTCTCTAAGAATAAGTAACCATGTGTTCATCCTCATAGAGCTTATCATCCTCTCCAGGTCTTATGTGTGACATACAATCCTGGCATAATTTATAGTTTTGGTGGAAAATGTAACTTCATCAAGACATATTGGAATCCCAATGTATTTGGCCAAGTAGTTTATTTCTATAGTTCTCCAATACTCCAACTTAATGTTATAAATGCTCAATGATATTGGTGTTTGCTTATGCTTCAAGTGTTTAAGTTGAAGGCCAGACTTTTATAACTTTATGAGAACTAGTCTATTGTTCATGTGCTATGGACCTACATCCATAATCCTCATAACTCGAGCTCTTGAACATAATTTAAAAGAAAAAATATTGTCATCGTTGACATGAGCATCTTGTAAACCATATTGCTTCTAGTTAGAAATTAAAGTTCTTATAAGAATGATAACTTTCAACATATAAACTAGTGGTCCATTTAAATATCATCACAAGTACAAGAATTTCAAAATTTTTAATTTAGAATTTGTTGATGATTTAATGCTCTTATGTGGTGCTGATCCTAACTCCCTTCATTTGTTAGTTAGATCCCTCAATTCCTTGTCAAATATGTTAGGATTAATAGTTAACTTAAGCAAGAACATGCTATATATCTAAATTAATGAGCCAAATGCAATGCTCCTCAATTCTATCTCATATCTTTAGGTCTATTATGCTCCTTTCTAATACTTAGAAGTGCCTATCTCTACTAAGAAACTAAGGTATATAGATTGTATTCCTTTATTGGAGTTAGTCAAAAGTAGAATTGATTGCTAGAAAAACATATTCCTATCAAGTGTTAGCAGGCTTTAACTGGATGTTAATAAAAAAAGGTGGAAAGGTTAAGCAAAAATTATCTATGGACAGTGGCAGTGGACAATTCCAAGGGAGCTAAAGTCAAATGGTAAGAATTATACAGTCCTAAACAAGAGGGAGGATTAAGGATAATTTCAATAAAGGTTATAAACTTAGTGCTTCTTGCAAAAATAATTAAAGGCTATTTGATGACAAGGAATCTATCTGGACTAAATGGATTCAATAGTGCAATCTCGTAAATGCTAGTTTTTCGAGCTTGAAAAATAGTAGAGAGCACTCCTAAAGCTTAATCCAAATGCTAATAATAAAAGATCAATTAAGCTCTTGGTTTAAAAGCAAGATAGATAATGGTAAGAAAACTTAGTTGTAAATAGCGTAACCTAGGCTCTTTTCACCTTAGGTCAGATTTGAATGCTCTCATATTAAGGATTCCACTTAATGCTAAAGTCAAAGACATTATTTATGGGGCAAATTGGAGTTATAACTTTAGACGGTGAAATCATATTGAAGCAAGCCTCCCTAAATATCAACCTAATCTAAATGAGACAAATCAGGTCATTTGATTGAGGGAAGCCTCTCATAAGTTACTAATAAAACATGCTCGGAGCTGTTTATGACTCAATCTTAGATTGTTTGCTTGTGTGATCTAATGTGGGCTAAAACATTAATCCCAAAGGCTTCCATCATGAGTTGGTTAGCTATTAGGTAGAGGTTAAGAACAAGGGATCCTGCTATGGCATTTTAGGTCATCTTTGTTTACTTTGTCAAAAGGTTTTTAAAACAAATGCACTTCTAATGTAACTATTCTCAAGGTCTTCAGTATAGAGTCTAACAACTATGATAACTTTACCATAATGAGATAGATTGGCCTACCATTGTCCAATTGGCTAGTAATAAGATCAAAGGGATGGTGAAGATGCCTATTTTCTCAAAACAATTTTCGTAGGTAGTATCTATACTTTGTGGAAAGAAAGAAACAAAAACTTACACGAGGGAATTAACTTAGATAAGCATGAACTAACAGTGAGAACAATTTATAAAATCAAGGAGGTACTCTTGGCTAATAAGGTTTATGTGGGAGCTAGCATACGGATGAAGCTCAACTAGAATCTAGAATATGTGGATGTAGTAGAAAGTTACTAATATTCCTTATAACCACAACAATATTCCTTTTCTTTGATTATCACTAGATGCCATCTATAGGTGAGGTTTATGTATTGGTTGCATTGGTCCACTTTGTATCAATTTTTAATCTGGTTCATTTAATACAATTCATTTTATTTTTAAAAAATTAAATTTTAAAAAATCAAATATATCATATTTGATTCCTGAATTTTTCAAAATTCACAATTAAGTTGAATTTAACTTCGAATTAATTTTTCTTTTTAAAAATTTTCTTTTAGGTATAATTCTATAAATATAATTATAATTCATAATTAGAATTAGAATTAGAATTAGAATTAGATAGAATAAAAGGAGTTAAAAATTTTCTGTTTATAGGTCAAGATTGACATCATGCCATGATCATCAAAATTTGGAATGCCAAAGTGATTTTATTCAACTTGTTCATGCATAGTTATGATGTATATGTAATCCTTTAATCATCAATGTTTTGATTGAATATAGAATACGGAATTTTTTAATAAGATTTTAAATCAAACCATATTCGTTTTTTCTAATTAGTAATTGATTTTTAATTAATATTTGAAGACACATTTTTAAATTTGAATTTACTCCGGCCAGAGAATTCTTTAGATATTCTCCCTAATTACTTTATTTTCTTTAGATATTCTCCTTAATTACTTTAAAGTGATGAATCATGTATTGATTTAGTCAACTATCTACATATAGTTCATATTATATCCAAGTGCTGCCAACTAAACTAACATAATAGGTCATAAGTAATGTCAAAATATAGCAATTCTCACTTGAGATACTATAGTAATCTTATGTATAAGGATCAATTATATAACTGTCATAATAAAGAAATCAATAGCACAAAAGTAATATTCTTTTTGTGATCCTAATAATGGGCTTGTTTAGTGAAACTTATTCTCTAATCTAATAAGCACTCTCATGTTTATTTATATAAGATCAATTACTTTCTTTATAAAAAATATAATATATGCTAGTTTTACCATCCTATCAATATTATATATTGATGAAAATACAACTAAGAACAATTTAGGAGTAATAAATAAATACAAATTAAATCTTATAATTATGATTATATCATAATTTCATTTCCACAATAATTATTCTAAAGATATTACCTTTAACATTAGAATATCAAATATAATTAATAAAAATATATAAAAATAAATAATGCCTTTATTTATTACCTCTCTGTTATAGCTCAAGTGTCTCTTCATCCTGTTCTTCGTATTGTAGCCGGTGCTTGTGCTTTGAACAGCTCTGTATTAGTCTAGTTTTGGTATTGATATGCGTTCTTGCTTATAAAATAAAACAATTATTTGAAGGCTACATTTAGTTGAGGTCGACTTCTTTATATGGGAAGTAAAAACTTGTCCACTGAATATGAATTTAAGTTTCAATTACAGCCGAAGAAGGTAATAACATATTTAAGTCATTTGGTATCCTAAATTTTGGTTATTAATAGCAATGTAATTATAAATTTTAACGAGTAACCAAACAAAAAATAAAATTAAAACAACTAATCGAAGTTCAAATCCTAATCTTGTCACGTAGCGTCAAAAGCGTATGTTAGTGATGGAGATTTGATAAAATATGTTGAAAGGAATTCATTCTCGATGTAATGCTATACAATATCCTTTTCTGGGATCGCATGTTTCCACGTTTTCGGCGGATCGGATAAATACGAATAAAATAGATGGCTTTGGCTTCTTTCCAAAAATTCTAAGGCATGGGAACGTTGTATCTTCCCAGCTTTTGGTAATTTTCAACTCGTTAATATGATTTCTGATTTGACTAGCCACTGATACGGATAGTTGAGCTTCATCAGTTTTATAGTTTATTTAGCAGCGATAAGAGGACAAGGCTTAATCCGGTGTTGTCCCTTCCCACTAATAACTTGGCATAAGAACATGTAATAATTTTAGCTGAAAATGCAGATTTTTGATTATATAAGCATCCATAAAGCGAACCATACGCATATAAAAGTTTTTAAAGCTTTATTTATTTTAAAATTAGAGTTTAGGAAAAGATTTAGGGTGATATTAGTTAGTGTTATTATTTTGGTAATAATCTTAAATATACCACTTCTTAAAAATTGACACATACTCATATGCTGGACCTTTCACAAAACCTATGCCCTTATTACAAATGGTAAATATCTCATTTATATTGTGTTGTACAGGATTTGCACAAAAGTTGTCCTTAAGTTATCGTGAGGTGGCATAGGTCATTGGAGGATATCCTGGTTTTGATGAAGTTTGTCAGTTATTGGAACTCTGGGACCCCAAAATCAATGCTATAAAGAAACGCACGAAAAGCAATTTATGGAAGAAGTGCTCTCGATCTTAATATCTCATATTCACACATCATAATAATTTGGGTAGATCCAAAACAGAATGTACTATATGTTTTCCTTAAGGGTCTTGTGTAGCCGTAAATAGAGCTTACTAACGCAATCCTACATAATGGTTTTGCGTAGTTATGAACTTATGGGAGTCCTTGAAGGAGCTCCATGCCTCTAGCGGGGAGGCGGAAAAAGCCTTAAACTTAGGTCAACGTGCACATGACTTACTTAGGGGATCACCACAAATCCACGTAATATGTAATTGATGAACTGAAAACATTTTACTCATATGACACATTTTCATTAAAAAAACTTGCTTTTCACATACTTGACGTATATCTTGAAAACTATTCTTAAAACATGATTTCATAAACATGCATCTTTTCTAAGAGATATCACTCAAACCATGTAACAAGCATATAACAAATTTCACAATCATTCATGAGCAATAATGCAGCACATATGATGCAAATGAAAATCAAAAAACTTCTTTGATTTAAAGAAAATAGTAGTAGTGACTTATTTACTCTATTATAAACATATACTTACCTTGATTTCCTTACTTATAGACTTGCTCAGAATGTCACTTCTCTTTGCAAACAACCTGAGATCTCTAAGGCTCTTTCCTGTTGTATCTTTAATGTGTGTTCCGTGTATTGGGCACCGATTCCAGAACCCAACCTCTTGCGAATATCATAAGACTTGAGCGTATCTTTACTACATTATTCTATTTAATACATTACATACAAATAAATGTCATCATTTACATTTCAATACCCTCAAAATAAAAGGGTTTTACAAAGCTATAATGACCTTTCAAGCCACCTTACAACATAATCCAAAAACGTCAAATACAAAATAAGCAAATTTGGAGTGATGCCTTGACTCTCTTTCACTCCATCTCTTGCACATCACCTGGAGGTGGGGATAGGAAGGGGGTGAGCTTGAAAGCTTGTGGATAACAGTTTATAATAAAAAGATAAGCAAAAACTTTTGAAACCATTTTACTTGTCATAATAAATTTTTAGTGAGTTTATAAAGTACATGCTTCCTAGGCTTTTAGCCAAAAATCCAAAGGTTACAAAACATGAATGCATCAAACTTGTCATGAGCACATAAGCATATCAAAATGGTTCGGGTGGATCCAAAACAGAACGTACTATATAATTCTCATAAGGGTTTTGTGTATCCGTGAACTTATGGGAGTCCATGAAGGAACTCTATGTCATTAGCGGGTAGGCGGAAGAGGCCTTTAACTTGGTCAACGTGCACGTGACTTAACTTAGGTGAACACCACAAACCCACATAACACATATTTCCAAAAACTTGTAAGCTTGTTGCCCAAAATGACACTTCTTGTAAACTTGCTTTTTCATATACTTGATACATATCTTGAAAACCATTCTCGAAAACATGATTTCATGTACATTTGATCTTTTAAAAAAAATACTTTTATAAATCATCACACAACTCATGTTGCAAACACATAGTAAATTTCATAAATCATTCATAGACAATGAATGCAACACTTATGATGCAATTGGAAACATTAAACGCTCTTGATTCAAAGAAAACAGTAGTGGCTTATTACTCTATTATAAACATGAAACCTACCTGATTTCCTTGCTTATAGACTTGCTAAGAATGTCTCTTCTCTTTGCAACCAACCTGAGATCTCTAAGGCTCTTTCCTATTGTATCTTTAATGTGTGCTCCGTGAGCTGATCTAACTGAAATAGGTCTCTTCGATCCCTTTGGTTCTTCACCAAATGAAGAGATCCTTACCTCAAATAGAAGCTGTTCTCTTCCTCTACCTTTTTCTCTTTTTGAAAAACCTCAAAATTTCTCTTATAGGCTAAGGAAATTGTAACCCTAACTTGTTTTCTCTTCTTTCTCTCATTCTCTTCTTCTCTTTGTATCTCTCTCTCTTTTTCATAAAATTCTCTCTTTTGTTATTTTCTTCTCCTCCCCTTCCATTTACGTTTTTCTTCTTCATTTATAAGCAAGAAAACATTTCTTCTTCCAATTATGCCCTTAATGACTGAGAATTGTCCCATTTGCCCTTCCATTTATGCCTTATATATTTTATACTTAAGTATCTTGCCAAAAACACCCTTGAATATTCTGATACAACTCTTTCTTTCAGAAAAGTGTTCTCTCTTGTCTTAAGTTTTCAATGACACCAAAATCAATCCATTTGGTTCAGTGATTCGAAAGATACACTTCAAACATTTCTAGACTGCTCTTGTCCAAATCTGTATACTTTTGCACAACATCTATCCGAAATATAAACATCTCAAAACCTGAATTAGATTTCAAATTCTTCATACCATTTGTAGCTCCATGTCTCTAGTTTATTTTGAAACAAGAATCATCTTATTCGGAGCTCTACTGATCCAGGAATCATCAAAATACTGAAGCATGTTCAGTAAAATATCCGATTCCTACTCTTTCAATTGATACCCTTACTTGATTTAATACATCTTTTTCACATCAATACCAAAATATATAACCTTTCATGGAGATGTAAAAACAAAAGTGTTAGGAATCTAAGGGTTTAAGAATCACTTCATTTGAAGGTCAGATAGCAAAATTATGGCCGAAAGAATCAAACAAGATTTGGTCCTTAATCATATCAAACTTGTCTCGAAAAAAATGACGTAACTTTCACCAGAGATGTTGGATTAAGATTATCTTAGGACGATTTCAAAGTAAACTTTGAGATATACAACTTTGAAGAAGACCTTGAGGTCATATTTTATCATCTAAAGGGTCAAAATGGACCAGACAATAAGATTATATGAAGCCATAGAAAAAAGCAAACGAATGGAAGAAGAGAGAAGAAGTGGAAAAATTGCTATAAGTTTCCCTACAGATATCGTATTAAAATGTTCTTCATATGGTTTGAAAGAAAACTTTAAGATCTACAACTTTTGTAAAGACTTGAAGTCAAATTCTATTATTAGAAGGGTCAAAGATGAAACAGAAGATAGGTACAGAAGAAGTAAAAGACAGAAGAAAGCAAAACACAGACGAAACGAAAGACAGAAGAAACGAAAGGCAGAAGATAGCAAAACACAGAAGAAACGAAAGACAGAAAAAGCGAAAGGCTGAAGATAGCAAAATACAGAAGAAATGAAAGACAGAAGAAGCAAAAGACAGAAGATAGCAAAACACAGAGGAAACAAAAAGCAGAGGGAGCAACACACAAACAAAGCGAAAGATAGAAGAAGCGAAAGGCAGAAGATAGCAAAACGCAGAAGAAATGAAAAGCATAGGGAGCAAAACACAGGCGAAGCTAAAGACAGAAGAAGCAAAAGGCAAAAGATAGCAAAACACAGATGAAACGAAAAGTAAAGTGAGTAAAAAATAGAAGAAGACACGTTAGCAAAACACAAAAGAAGATGCCTCAGCAAAACACAGAAGAAGATGTGTCAACAAAACACAGAAAAAATGAAAGACAGAAGAAGCAAAAGGTAAAAGAAGAAAAAGACAGAACAAGCAAAACACAGAAGAAGAGAAAGGCAGAAGATGCAGAACATAGAAGAAACAAAAGACAGAAGAAATAAAACAAAGAAGAAGCAAAAGGCAGAAGAAGAAAAAGAAAGTAGAAGTAAAAGACAAAAGAACCAAACCATAGAAGAAACGAAAGGCAGAAAAAATAAAAGATAAAAGATAGCAAAACATAGACGAAGCGAAAGACAGAAGAATATGACATCATCATAGAAGAAACACAAAAGGAGATGATGTCATAGCAGAAGAAGCAAAAAGGCAAAAGAAGCAAAATACAAATGGAACAAAACATAGAAGAAGATGACATCATAACAGAAGAATCACATAAGGAGATGACGTCATCACAGAAGGAGATGACGTCATCACAGAAGAAGCAAAACATAGAAGATACAAAACATAGAAAAAGCGAAAAGACAGAAGATACATCTTCCTTCATAAGGATCATAACTTTCAGCTTAGAAGTCCAAAAATTTCATACTATATATCATTGGAAAGCTATAAGAAAGATCTACAACTTACTAGTAAACACACTAGCCTAAATTCAGCCTAGATTAATCCAGTTTTTTCTCTGAATTTAGAATATGTACTTTATATTCATCTAATGTATTGCACCCAATTTTCAACTTCATGACAAATCTTGAGATTCTTAAAGATAGAATTTATATTCGATGTAGTCATAATAAATGTAGCCATACGTTTCTAGTTTAATCCAAATTAAAAATCATCTTGTTTGGATAACTAGAGAAGAAGTTGTGGCTAAAAGACTGAAGTGTACTCTGTGAACATTTTCCAAATCAACCATCCATTTTGTTTCACAATCTTTCCATAACCCAACTCATACCAAGACCACCTTTTCTACTTCATTTTCTCCACATTCTCAACTCCATCTTAAATCAATATCATCTGAAGAAAAAAATATAGTCCATAATTAATCATGAATACCAACAATAGAACATACACATATGTATATATTCTTCATCAACTTACTACACAAATTTAACTTCATTTTTGTTTTCATTCTACTTCTGACTTGCACCTTAATTCTTCTCACTTCAAAATCTTTTATCTACCAGAAACAACAAAGCAAAACTTGGACATATCCACATTTCTCATTCGCTACATTACCCTTGCCTATCATTTCTTAATTTAAGAATTTTTATTCATTGGCTCTTTACTCATGACTACTTGCCAAAATTTCTCCTTCAAAATGTTCTAACTTCTATGAAACATTCGGGGTCCAACAATTCTCCCCCTTTAAAAAATTTCATCCTCGAAATTCTTACCAAACTAGTCAATCAAATGGAGGTAACATTGTCTTATGTTTTTCTCAGTCTCCCTAGTAACTTCTTCACTTGAATAATTTCTTTCAAATGATCACTGTCAAAAGACTCATCAACTCTTTCAATCACCTATTTAACCATTCACTTTCCTAACGAGTTCCTCATTAGGTTTCAGATTACTCACACTTTCCCCACTTCCTGTGTCAATAACACCCATATCAGATCATTCTTTTATTGATCATTCTTAATATTGACTACTTGGTCTGCTTAACCTAATTCAAAACAATTCTGCTTCGAAAGAAGATTTCTTGCTACAATCATCTATACTATACTTCCATCTCATTACTATAATTCATCTTATAATCTTTAATCATAGGGATTTTTTATTATCTCCTATCCATATCCAAACATAGGTTTCACATGTACTCAATCATATTATTCACCAATCCAAGCACAATATCAAATATGTACTCATAATAACTGGTCGACATAACCTTTAGAACCTCTACATATATCACTATCCTTTTTTTCACTTTTCATACTTACATTCTTAACCAATTTAGGAGCATAAACATATAGCCATCTTGAAATTCACATCTCAAATTCACTACTACAATCTTATACTTGATCATAAATTCTGAATTCAACCTTTCAATTTCACTTTGCTTGTACAACTTAAATCTTGTCGCTTTCACCTTGTCTCTACCTGTTCTTCAGTCACGTCATGGAAATATTTTCACATCCGTATCAATTCAAGTACATATCCACAATAAAATTTTCGTCACCATATTCCTTATTTTTAAAATATCCTCAAACTTTCCTTTTCTCACATTCTGACATATAATTTTCCTTCTCACTAGTTTACTTGACACCTATTTCAAAAAATGCCCATGTATGATCCTAATACTGGGCTCTGATATCAAAAATGTTGGGCACCGTTGCCGAAACCCAACCTCTTGAGAATATCATAAGACTTGAGCGTATCTTTACTTCATCATACTCTTTAATACATTACATACAAATAATTTTCATCAATCATTTCAATACCCTCAAAACAAAAGGGTTTTACAAAGCTATAATGGCCTTTCAAGCCACCTTACAACATAATCTGAAAACGCAAAATACAAAATAAGCAAATTTGGAGTGATGCCTTGACTCTCTTTCACTCCATCTCTTGCTCATCACCTGTAGGTGGGGACAGGAAGGGGATGAGCTTGAAAGCTCATGGATAATAGTTTATAATAAAGAATAAGCAAAACCGTTGAAATGTTCATTTGTCGTATAAAAATCATAATGAATTTATAAAACTCTTCGTTCTCAAATTCTCAGTCAAATTCACAATTCTAACTCAACTCATAGTTAAAATATCATCACATAACACTCAATTATGCACCATTTATGACTATGCAAAGATGCAATACACAAACAAATGTCTCGAGAGTTCTGTGGAACAAAACGGATAAACCAAAGTTTATACCGTGAACAAAACGAGTTCGATTTCTCAGGATCTCGTAGCCTCAAGCTGGTAGCCGGAAGCAGGCTATACGTCGACGTGCACGTGACTAACGAAA
>JANTPM010000244.1:14377480-14393810 GCA_025434745.1 Erythroxylum divaricatum | reverse complement strand
AAAATATCAAAGAGACAGAACATAAATCGGACTAAATTTGCTTAATATGCTAACCCCTAATTTGGGGTGTTACATTGTGTCCCTTGAAGAAATTCAAATTTGGGCTTACTGCTCATCGCATTATCTCAGTCATTAATTGTCTGGTTGATTTCTACATCTGAAGTAATTGACTTATCCTCAGTTTAAACAATTTCTTTAAAAGCAATAATTTACTGTGAATATGAACAATTTATTGTTTTTCCTTTAATATGTCTTTATGCTTGTCCTAACCCTTTCTAACCCAAGTGAATTTTGGTACTAAAGGCTGATTCTGAAATTTATATGAGGAATATGGGGTCCTTCAGTTTTGGCCTCTTTGAAACAACATCTGCAATAACTTGTAGCATTTTGGCCTTATGTGCTCGATAACTCTGCAAAAATGACACATGGGAACAAATCTTCGATTCTTCCTCGAATTTTCTTCTTGGACAGATCAGGAAATATCAATTTTCTTATCATTCACCTTGGAGCACTCTCCTTTGTAACCAACGCCTTGAAAATTTCCTTTAACCTTACCGATTTCGATAAGTTTTTCTAATTTTTCTGTGCCTCTATTAAGCATTCTCAAACCCTTTTCGGTACTTGCTAAGTTCAACCTGGCTTCACCGAACTTGTCTAAATCTACCATCAATTTCTTCTTTAAATCTTGGATAATGTTCTTTTTAGAAAAGTTTTCTTCCTTCAACCTTTCATTCTTCCTACATGTTTTCACCCATTTTATACATCACTTCGTAAGTCTAGTAAATATTTTTTCTTTTATCATCTGAACTACTTTCATCACTGTCATAATCTGATATTAAAATTTGACCTGATCTATCTCCGTTTTTCTCGAAATTTTCTAATTTGCCTCTTTTTCATCTTCAGTTACTTCCTTTTTAATTAATGTTAGGCATACAACTGGATTTTTGTTATACAAAGCAACTAACACAACACCATTTTCAATTTCTTCTTCACTGCCATATTCACTTTCGGATTCATTCTACTCCAAGTGCCAGTAAAAGATTTTCTTTTTCTCTTCTTGAAGGTATTAGCATATTCCGCTTGCACATGTTTAAAGCCCTGACACTCATGATATTGAATTCTCCTCATCTTTCTTTCACCCTTTTGAGTCCTGACTTGTTGTTTGAAATTGTTGTTCGATGAGTTTCTACCGTTTTGCCTAAACTTGGGTATGTCCTTTTTCACTGAAATTTTGTGTTAACAGAACCAAATCCTCGTTCTCATCAAATTCATCTTCTATATCAGTAACGCCCTTTCCAGTTTTAGCTTGGAATGTCAATCCCTTGTTTTTTTCTTGTCTGCCCTACAATAAATTCATTTCAAAGTTGGTAAGAATCTCAATTACCTCATCTAAAGACAATTCAGTGATATCTTGGGCTTCTTCAATAGCCGAAATTTTTGGCATGAACTTCAGAGGCAACAATCTCAATGTCTTCTTAACCAATTTCAAGTTAGAATATTTTTCCCTAGTTAATGTGCCTGATTCGTTATATCACGCAATCTTTTATGAAAATCTCTAATAGTTTCATTTTCATTCATTTATTAGTTCTTCAAACCTTACAGACAGTTTGCAAAGATTTGGACGCTTCTTTTGTCGACTCACAGACCGATATCATTAAAAAGCGTCCTTTATCAACAGCACTGAAAATTGCATGCATTGCTTGTGAATTTCCAAGTGCTTTATCTTCTTCAGCTTTTGTTCATTCAAATGGATCTTTTAAAACTGCCTCACCCTTATTGTCAGTAATCACCGGATGCGTCCACCCATGTACTACCAAATGTCAAGTTTTTATACCTTGAGCCTGGATGAAGACTCTCATTCGTGATTTCCATGCAGAATAGTTAGAGTCGTCCAACAGTGGTAGCCTGGTGATCAATGCACCCTCTCTTGGAGCCATGTTTGCAAAACTTAGATCTACACTAACTTGTTGTACCAAGTCCTGATTTGATGACCTTGCTCTGATACCAATTGAAGAAAACCGTAGGGGTGTAGTAGTTTTGCAAAAACTACGATTTGACCGTAGTTACTTGTAAGGTTCTGTCGTAGTTATTTGTAACTGTATCTTTCGGTTACTAGATATAAAGTAATTGTATCATCAATGTAAACGATCTAGAAGGGGGTTGAATAGATCTTTAAAGCTTTTTGAAAAATTCTACAATAAAAGCAGAAGTTAATTCACACAAAAACAATTTAAACAAATTTAAATATAAAGAGTAGGGAAGAAGGGCAATCACTGTTTTTACAGAGGTCCGGTGCTAAGACCTACGTCCTCTACCTAATCTCCCACCTAGGATTTGACAAATCACTTTACTGCACACTTTTTAGTTTAGTGTGAACTCTTACAACACCGCTTGATTTTCGGCTCAAGCTACCTTTACAACTGATTTGTTTTCCGGCACAAATCCTACCAACACCACTTGATTTTTGGCTCAAGCTACCTTTACAATTGATTTGTCTTCCGGCACAAATCCTACCTCACAAATGATTTTTCTCTAATCACTCAACTCACAATAACAATGATAGAGAATTGAAAATAATAACTCTCAATACAGATGAATAGAATTAAGACCAAGCTAAGGAGCCAATTGATAGAAATATATTAGTATGCTTTGATTTGGATACACCTCAATCAATCCCTTATGTTTCTCCTTTTATTTGCAGAGTCTAAGATGATTGTAGCCATTTGAGAAGTCTACTAGCCGTTGTTGATTGTTAATAGACGTTGCTAAATTATTTCCTTTCCATTTCTAAATGATTCAGATAAAGTTTGGTTAGCTTCACTTGATAGTCGACTAGTCGAGCTATTATAGTCGACTAGTACCTTATAGTCAGCTACCTGATAGTCGACTAGTCGAGGTGTTATAGTCGACTAGTATTAACATTATTCACTACAGGCTTCAACTTCGCTCTTCGATCAGTCGACTAGTGCCATGATAGTCGACTAGTGTGATGATAGTCGACTAATGCTCCTATTCACTTGATTAATAGTCGACTTGTAACATATTAGTCGACTTGTTTGAAGCCCCATCTGATGATCCTTAATTTATTAGTCGACTTATGACATGATAGTCGACTTGTATTGACTCCAACGGATATATTTAATCAGATCTTCCCATAATCTTCATATTTAAATGTCTCTAGCATAATGAAGATTATTTCCTTATTGATTTCACCATGATTTATATCTTGCTCATTTAAGATTGCTGAAGTCTTGATTTATTTCAATCCAAATCACCTGAAATAATTTCTTAACCAATTCTATACATTTTATTATTATTAAAACATAAGTGAGATTTAATTTGTCAACCACCATTAGTGCAGCAATATTTTTCCTAAAAATATGATTGCTTCTCTCATTCCATGTAGCTACAACCAGGTAAGAAACATAAATGTAGAAACACCACTTTATAGTTATGTTTGGATGTCTAATTGTTGAGCAACAGTTCTTAATGTTATCCAAGCCTTATGATGTATTAGTGATCAAACATATGTGGAGTAAAGTTTTCCATATTTTGATAATAAATCTTTATTGAAAGCATAGGTGATCACCAATTAATGAGATTCAGGATACAGTTGGTAGCTTATTCTTTATGGCAAGCCATGGAGTAGTAGAAGCCCGTGGATGAAGATGACTGAAACACAATTCTAGTCTAAGGTATAGTCACAAAATTATTAAAAAGAACCTTCTTGCATGATTGATTGCTGAAGATTCCACTAGATTCCAAATAGTCTTATCCTTATCAGTGTTGGTAGTAAGATGAGTAATCTCAAATTTCACTAAGTTGGATGCAAGAGCTTGTTTGATAATTTCTTTGTTCATTAGTCGTACGTCGTAGAACTACCAAAATAACTAGACTAAACTGTAAATAGCGGTAAGTCTAATTTGATTTCACAGAGATTAATTCTAATGACTTTCCTAAATTATCTGTATAAGCAAAATAGGGGGTTTGGCTTGAAGCAAATTACAAGACAAAGTAAAATTAAATCTATAAAAAAATCAAATTAAATACCAACAAATTGATAAAGTTGATGAATGAGTTGAAATCTAGTTTTTTGGTTTAATCTCAGCCTAAGCACAATTTAGTTGATGTCGTTGAATTATCTCTTTTACACCTCTCTTAAGACTATTGATCGTGAACTAACAATAAGCTCTGTTAATTCTGGTTTCGCCTTAGATCATAGTTAATCAAGAAGAGATCATTAGTTAAATCTAACTATCGAGAAACCTAGAACAAGCTCTCTAAGCTTATTCAGACAACCACATTACAAGTGAGAAAAACATATCAATCTAAGTAACAATCACACAAGCTTGGATTATTTAACTTATGTTATATTATCTCTAACGATTTAATACCGTTAGTTGCCACATACAACCTTTAATAAGACTATTACGTATCGCATTCAAGATCTAGCTATGGGTTTTCATAAAAACGATTTAATAAAGCATTAAAATAATTCTCATACAACACCTAATCAATCTATACAAGATAACATAAACAATCCAAAAAGAGGTAAAGAAAATGATACACAACAATTATCTGCTTAATATGCTTCTTGGCCTTGATTGTACCTCTGAACTGGTGTTAGGAAAGTTAGTTGTCCATCTCTAGCTTCAAACTTTCACCATAGGCCATCCTCTCCATCGCTACAGTCACTATTGAGGAATAAAGAAACAACTAAAGAGAAACTAGAAGAAGGCCCTATCGCCTAGGTCTTTCCCCTTCTTTTTATATCGTCACTTTTTTCATTACATAGAAAAAAAATTAGGTTTAAAATTGAGTGACTTCTGACCAAGACACCGTGTCATTCTCCAATTAATTTTTAGATGTGAGAATTCACAGTTGTGACTTACCATGCACAGTTATGCATGGCCTTCTCACGACTGTGCATAGCACTCTCATGGCTTTGAGATATTTCTCACGACTGTGAGAGATGATGCATGGTCATGAGAGATTTCTCATGCCCATACGGTCTAGTATTTGGCTGTGAGACCCTCCTTTCCTTGTTCTTCATTTGACATTTTCTCTTGTCTCTTCTTATTTTAACCCTCTTCTTCTCCATGATCTATGAATCAATAGAATATGGAAATTGAGAAAATGGCAATAAAATTATTTTGGGTCACTTTAGCTTCTTTACTTTTGAAAAGTACCTAAGATCAAATATGACCTAATGTGAGTATCCTAAGAATTTTAAGGCATTAATCACTAAGCGTAATATATCAAATGAATCAACATTTGACAAATATCAAGTTCCCTAATACTTAGTTTTTGACTGTCCTCGAATAAATCATCAAAATCAAAGTCAAAAATAAAATTTTTTACTCATTTTCTATATTTCTTAAAAGTAGATAACGATAAGTAAAGATGAATGACTTTCAAAACCTATAGTAATAACTTAACATTTACAGCTTCTACTCACGATCAATTAACATTCATCAACCTTAGAAATTAGGTAATCTAGAGGTAGACTTGGAGAAAAGGTGATTAAACAAGATATTTTCATAGGTACACTAAAACATTATTCATGATCACAATAATCAACAACTTTGCATTCCACCAGTAAAAGTCATATGCATAATCATAAATCAAAGAACTTTTCTAGCGTTGTAATATAGGTAAGGGTAAGGTGAGACATATTTTGGGAAATGTAAAAGCCATCAAGCTAGTGAAGCAAAAGTAACATTGAATAAGATATCAATCACACAAGTTGGCATTAATTCAAAACTAGGTACTTTCAGCCATTAAGAATTTAACAACTATGTTTCCCAACTCGATTAAGCTTTCATACCATAAGCCAAATGAACATAACATAAAATGCTTCATCTAAAACAAAACCCTCCTCATTTGCAATATATTCAAACACCCAATCGATACAACTTAAGGAGGACAAATTATTAATTAACAAATTTTTACAACGGTTGTATTTCCTCCTTGCAACTAGTATTTAAACTCACATCCTTTTTTCTTTTTTTAATATAAAAGTGATAAAAGCTATATCAACATACAATTCATAACATGGAATTATAACAACTATAACTAACCCACATATATGCATACCCCTACACTTAGGCTTTCGTACAATTATATTCATCAAGAATTAACATTTGCTCTAATAGTTTTAAGGCTTAGGTAGGGCATTTGGTTAGGTGCATGTAATGTCATTTATATAAAAATAAAGGCTAATATAGCTCAAAGGGGGTTAGCAAAGGAAAATTCATATAAATGGTCGGCTATTAGGCTAATGTAGTTCGTAATCACCAAAGAATTGCCAACCATTTTCATAAACATGCATGTGATAAAAATGTGGTCTTGAATAGAAAATCAATGAAAAGTAAAGATGCATATGTCATGAAGGTCTCACAAAACAAAGGCAATGAGACTGATATCAATGTGTCAGTTTAATATGGCTCAAAACTTCATTAATTTTTACCTACCATTAGTCACCGTTCTTCTAAAGAATAATGCAAATTAATCAATCACAATGGCAAAAGTACATGTTAAGGTTTCCATGGATTGTTCTAGTCAAATCACTCTCTAATCATGACTAAATAATCTTAAAAGAAAAAGAAAATAAGAAAATTTTTATTTTGTTTGTTTGATTTTAAAAACCGCCTAGGAAGTCACATAAGCAACAACTAAGCTAAAAAAGAATGCGTAAAAGCTAATATCAAACTAAGATCCCCAGCCCCACACTTAAAACTTGCAGTCCCCAATGTAACATTAAATGTAAGAAGTGGGAAACTTAAGAAACATAGAAATTGAGAAAATGTAAACAGATGGAAATCAATTTCCTTTGGGTTACCTCCCAAGTAGCGCCTTTGTCTATCATCGTTGGCTCGACTCCACATTCCTCAGTCTTCATAATGAGCGTTTTTTTTAATCCTATTACCTCCACATCCTCCACTTGGAATCCTTCATAGAAGGGTTTCAATCGATGATCATTAACTTTGAATTTCTTGTTAGTTTGTAAGCATTCAATTTCAACTGCACCATGTGGAAATACATTATTAACAACAAAAGGTCTAATCCAACTGGAACATAATTTACCTGAAAAAGGCTTATGTTGTGAATGGTATAAAAGAACTTTTTGTCTAATTGTAAAATTCATCCTAACAATCATCTTGTCATGAAATCATTTCATCTTTTCCTTGCAAAATTTCTGCATTCTCATAAGATTCAAGTCTAACTTCTTCTAATTTTTGCAGTTGCAATTTCCTCTATTCACCCACTGCATCCATCTTCATATTGCATTATTTAATGGCCCAAAAGGCCTTATACTCAATTTCTGCTAGAAGATGACATGACTTTCGATAGGTTAGTTAGTATGGAGACATTCTAATCGGTGTCTTGTATGCAGTTCTATATGCCCAAATATCATCATCAAATCTCTAACTGCAATCTTTACGATTTCGGCTCACCATTTTCTCAAGAATGAACTTGATTTCTCTATTTGGCACCTTTGTTTGTCTGTTCATTTGTGGATGTTAGGCCATAAACACCTATGAGTGACATGGTACTTCTTTAAAAGGGTTTTTACTAATTGGTTACAGAAATGAGTACCCCTATCACTAATCAATGCTTTCAGTGTCCAAAACTAGCAAAAATGTTAGTCTTGACAAATTCTGCAGTAACCTTAGAAACATAATCCACAGTCAACAAAATGTAAACAAACCTAAAAGAAAAAGAAAATGATCTCATAAAATCGATGCCCCATACATCAAAGATTTCATATGTATATATTGGAGATAAAGGCATTTGATCTTTATAGGATATATTAACCGATTTTTGGCATTGTTCACACGCTTTACAAATTATATAGGAGTCTTGAAAAATATTTGGCCAATAAAAACCACATCAAGAATTTCCTAGCAGTTCTATCAGGCCCAAAATGACCACCACAAGCATACGAATGGCAAAATTTAAAAATTGATTCATATTCATATTCAGAGACACATCTTCTGATCACTTGGTTAGAACAACACTTCCACAATTAAGGATCATCCCAAATGTAATATTTCGACTCACTATTTATCCTGTATCATTTAGCCTTATTTAAATCATTAAACATATGATGGTTCACTAGATAGTTCACAATATTAGCATGCCATGGAACCTTATCTTGAAGTGTTATTAATTGCTCATCCGGAAACAATTGTTGCAATGGCAATGAATCCTCCTCCTTCACCACTCGACTCAAGTGATCTCCAAAATCGAACTCTCACAATAGGAGAATCCATCTATTCAACCTTGGTTTTTCTCTTTCTTTTTTAAGGTACCTTAATGCTACATAATCAAAATAGACAATCACTTTAGAACCAAGCAAATAAGGTCTAAATTTATCCAAAGCAAATACAATAGCTAAAAGCTCCTTTTCAATGGTGGCAAAGTTGCATAGCATGAGTCATCTTTCCATATTTTTGACCAAGGACAATGCCCACAATAGAATTGCTAGCATCACATATAATCTCAAATGGTTGACTCCAGTTAAGTGGTTGAATGATCAATACTAAAGTCAAAAATTCCTTTAACTTTTCAAATGCTTCCTTACATCCTCCATCAAACTCAAAGGGTACATCCTTTTTTAGCAAATGATCAAGTTTTGTTGAAATCTTACTGAAGTCTTTGATAAACCTCCAATAAAAACTTGTATTGCCAAGAAAAAAAACAAACTTCCCACACATTTGTGGGGTAGGGTAAGTTTCGTATAATTTCTATCTTAGCTTTATCAACTTCAACTCCTTTAGTTGAGATTACATTTCCCAAAACTATTCCTTGTTTAACCATAAAATGAAAATTTTCATAATTGAGAACAAGATTAGTTTCGATGCAACGTTCAAGTACACAATTCAGATTATCCAAGCATGCATCAAATGAATCCCCATATACAGTAAAATAATCCAAAAAGACCTCAATAATGTTTTCAACATACTCAGAAAAAATATTTACCATGCATCTTTGAAAGTTGGCTGGGGTATTGCAGAATCCAAACGACATTCTTATAGAGGCAAATGTACTAAATGAGCATGTGAAAGTTATTTTCTCCTTATCCTCTGGAGTTATCACGATTTGATTTTATCCCATTACCTATCCAGAAAATAGTAGTGAGATCATCCTGCAAGTCATTAAAGCATCTGATCGATGAATGAGAGTGGAAAGTTATCCTTGCGTGTAGTAGCATTCAATTTCTTGTAATCGATGTAAATTCTCCATCCATTTTGAATCCTTGTAGGCACAAACTCATTATTCTCATTCTTCACCACAGAGATCCTAGTTTTCTTTGGTACTACTTAGACTAGACTAGACCCACTCATTTATTATCCAAAATTGGATAGATTATACTAACATCAAACAACTTTAAGATATTCGTCTGTACCACTTCCATCATCAAGGATTCAACCATCTTTGTGATTTTCCTGATGGTTTGGATCCTTCTTCCAATAGAATTCAAAGCATACAAGATGAAGGGCTAATACCCTTGATGTTAGCTATGGTCCACCCTATAGTTATGATGTGGTCCTTAAGCACTCGAATGAGCTTTTGGTTAAGTTCCTAGATATGATTACCAGAATTGTTGTTCCCGAAAACATGTATTTTAAGTGCTTCAATAATTGCTTCAATTCAATTGTAGGTGCCTACACAACTGAAGGTAAAGATTTCGTATTAGATATTAGCAATTTGATATTTTAAAATACATACCTTTTTGGTATTTTTGTAGTGATTGTAGTACTAGCAATATTTCTTCCATTTCATCTATAATGAGCAAGTTAGAATTTTGTAGCTTATTTTCCATTTAGCTTAGGAAAAGAACGACTTCTTACTCATCCTTACCATCTATATTAAAAATTTAGTGAGACAAAGAATCAATGACATCAATTGACAAAACAAAATGAACATCACTAGGGTACCTCTTAACTTCAAAGATATTAAAGTAGACAAATTCACCGTCAAACTACATAGTCAATGTTCCTGCATCCACATCGATCTTCGTCTTTGATGTCTTTAAAAATGGTCAAGCTAAAAGGATAGGTGTTGAATTAGACAAAGGTTCTCCCTCCATATTCAACACATAAAAGTTAACTGGGAAAACTAATTCGTTAACTTGCACTAAAACATCCTCTATAACCCTTTTCGGATAAGCATTAGATCTATCAGCCAATTAAATTATAACACGTGTTTCTTTCAACGATCCCAAATTGAATGAAGTATAAATGGAATATGATATAACATTAATTGAAGCTCCTAGATCCAACATTGCTTTTTCAAAGTGGGTATCACCAATCTTATAGGGAATTGTAAATGTGCCTGGATCCTTCACTTTAGGGAAGCATTCTTTGAATGACTACAGACACATTTTTCCCTACACTTACTTTCTCATCTCCCCTTAGTTTCCTCTTAGACGTGCATAACTCCTTGAGAAATTTGGCATATCGAGGAACTTGTTTAATGGCATCATTAGAGGTAAGTTTAGCTCTACCTTTTTAAACATCTCCAAGATCTCCCTATCTTACTCTTCTTTCTTTAATTTAGCAAACTTGCTAAGAAAATGAGGCAAATTATTAGTAAAATTTTTAATCACAAGAGTTTTAGAATTTACTTGATTTTTTGTTTCTGCCTCTTTTGGAGGCATTTCAAGTTCTTTTTCAGCTTCTTCCTCATTGCTAATAACAGCAATCTTGTGTAGTGCCTCTATTTCATTACCACTTCTCTGGGTGATAGCACTTGCATTCTCTTTGAGATTTACAATTTTTTGAGAAGGAATCTTACTCGAATTCTGATTCTCTAATCAGCACACCGCAGTAGCTATATGAATTAGTTGATTCTCTAGATTCCAGATGCTAGCTCTTGTTTTTTGCTAGAATTGTAGGGTATTATTCTAGAGTTGAGTGGTATTTTGAGCTAATGTTTTCATCATTTCTTTGAGTAAAGGTGCCAAACTCGATGGTTAAGCTTGTCTTTAATATGATTGTCGATAGGAATCTTGTTGTTGTCCTTGATGCCTATAGGTGATGAATGAAGGATTCTTCCATCTCAAGTTTTGAGTATATGGGTAGCTAGGATTCCTTTGTGGTTGACCCAAAAATGTATATTAGTGGGATGCCCTTCCATTGTGCAAATTACACATACCTTGACTTGTTGAGCACCACTTGCAACCATTTGCCTAAGCAAAGATGTCAATCCAACTATTTATTACTCCAATGTTGTAGTACTAGCTACATTAACCTTTAAGGGGTTGGGGTCCTCTCGAATACGGAATTGTTCAGAATTAGCAGCCATATTGGGAATGAGATTTCTAGCTGTAATAGGTGTCTTGTCCATTAGTGCTCCTCTGCTTGCTGCATCTACCATATTTCTTTCTTGTGGCAGAAGCCCTTTATAGAAATATTGTACAAGAGTTTCTTGTTGATTTGATGGTACAGACAACTAGCACACAACCTCTTGAAATGCTTCCATTACTCATATAGTGTTTCCCCATGATGTTGACGAATTACACAGATCTCCTTCCAAATATTTGTAGCTTGAGATGCAGGAAAGTATTTCTTTAGAAAAAGTCTCAGCATCTCATTCCAAATGGTAATTGATCTAGAGGGCAAGTATTATAACCAATCCTTAGCAGTGTCTCCCAATGATAATGGCAATGCTCTCAACTTAATATACTCTTCTTGCACCTTAGCTGGCTTCATGCTAGAACAGACCACGTAGAACTTCTTAAGATGCTTGTGAGGATCTTCACCTAACATACCACAAAAAGTAGGCAAAAGATGAATTAAACTAGATTTAAGTTGAAAAGCCACATCAGTAGTAGGAAAGTCAATGCATAACAGTTGATGATCAAAATCAAGGGTAGCTAATTGTTTAAGAATACGATCATTATTTTGCTCATCCATGTTAGAAGCAGTATCAAAAATGGAATCAGTAGAAGACTCAGAAAGAAAATCTAAAGCTATTTGAATTCCTTATGAAGAGTCAAATTTTTCGTCAGATGATGATGGATCCTCAGAACTTTGTACAACTTGTCTTCTCGATCTGTGCAATGTTCTTAAGAGTTCTGGATCAAATTTCAATTCACTAGTTTGAAAAGATCGTGTTATGCATTAAAAATAACCAAACAATAAAAGAAATTAACCACAAATAAAAATAAAAATCAAAAAATAAATTCAAAAAAGAAAAGGATATTAATCCCCAGCAACAACACGAAAATTGGTCATATGTCGTAATATTACCAAAATAACCAGATTAAAAGTAGATAACAGTAAGTCTAGGTCGATTCTACATAGATTAATTCCAATTACTTTCCTAAATTATTTGTATAAGCAAAACAAGGTTTTTGGCTCGAAGCAAATTAAAAGAAAAAGTAAAATTAAATCTTTAAAAGCAAATCAAATTAAACAGCAATAAATTGATAGAGTTGATGAATGAGTTGAAATATGATTTTTTGGTTTAATCTTAGCCTAAGCACAATTTCATAGTCGTCATTGAATTATCACTTTCACACCTCTCTTAAGACTATCAATCCTGAGTTAACAATAAGCTTTATTAATTATGTTTTTTCCTTAGATCATAGTTAATCAAGAAGAGCTCATTAATTAACCATAACTATAAGGAAACTTAGAACAAGCTCTCTAAGTTTATCCAAATAGCTGCGTTATAAATGAGAAAAAATAGATCAATCTAACTAACAATCAGACAAGCTCGGATTATTTAACTTATGATGTGTTATCTCTACCAATTTACTAACGCTAGTTGCCACATATGACATTTAACATGACTATTATGTATCGCATTTAAGATCTAGCTATGGGTTTTCATAAAAAGTGATTCAACAGATAATTAGAATCATTCTCATACGACACCCAATCAATCCATACAGGATAACATAAAAAATCCGAAAAGAAGATAAAGAAAATGGTAAACAACAACTATCTACTTAATGTACTTCTTGGCCTTGATTTCACCTCCAAACTAGTTTTAGGAAAGTTAAAACAAAGCAAAAAGATAAAGAGTAGTAAAGTGGTGAATATATACTTCTCTTATAGATAATAGGTTGATTATTGAAATTTTTATTTAACACAAACTTTTGATAACTTGTTTAGGTTTGATATATTTGCACCTCATGATAATGTTTTTAAATGAGTGTCATCCCTATATTTAGATGTCTACTTTAAACTTCAAACGTCCACCTTGGTCTAAATTGTATCTCAGAATATTAAAATTTTCAAACTCGGCTTTATTAAAACCCTTCATGGTAATGTAATTTTTCATTATTCTTTTTCAAAAAAATAAAATTTCATATTCAACTCTCATTTGTTTAATTTTCACATAAATATTATCTACGAATTATATTAGTGAAAGAGAAGATGAGTGATTTCTTTTATCTTTTGATATTTGAAAATATATATATTAATATTAAAAATTTTCATATAAATTTAAATAAATATTTAATATTTTATTACTTAAGTGCTAACCTTGGAATAATCCATAAGGTTACTCCTCTCATTTGACTCTCGCAAAATAAAGTCTTGTGCATAGGAAGTAAAGTAACTTGTTAGTTCATTATTTATAATACGACCCTTAATATTAATATAAATATAAATTTATAAAGTAAATTTATTTATATAAATTTAATAATAAAATTTTGAAAATATGCTTCTACTGATTAAGTTCTTATTCTTAATATTGTTTATGAAAAATTTTTAGTAAACATATATTAAATATTAACCGTCAACTTATAAACTTTAAGAACTTAAAATGCCATTCAAAAATTTATGACAACTTTAAGATTTTACCCAAGCCTTTTATCTTTCCCTACTTTAAGAAAGTGAACCTGGTTGATTTGAAAGGTAATTGAATAAATGAATTTACATACGAGTCTATCTGATTTCGCTGTCTCTCTCTCTTTCTATCTTCACGTCTTGTACTGAGGCCCACCGGCCACCACTGCCTAGTGGCTCTCATAATTCCTTTCCTGTCACACGCATCACCAAACCGATGATTTGAAAACATCCCCACATGGCGTGCCACCTGCACTGAACTTGATCCACTCCTTTTCACCTCAATCACGCACTCTCGATTCTTTATCTAACCAAACTCTTTAATTGACTTGCTTTATTCTCGTCGTACATAAATACCATAGTACATCCGCTACAAGATCTGGCTGACTGGCTCTATCATAAAACTTCACCACTGTTAATGTTTTGTTTTTCTCGTCATGGAGAAGTGCAAGTCCTTTCCTCAGTACTCTTCATCGTTGTCCGGTGAGTTTGGGTTTCAAGATCGGTCCAACTCTTACAGTTTTAATGGTCCTTCCCAAAAGGGCGGTGGCTTTGCGACATCTAACGACCCGGAGCTGAAAAGGAAGAAGAGAATTGCGTCCTATAACGTGTTTACCATGGAAGGCAAGGTTAAATCTAGCATGAGAAGCAGCTTCAAGTGGATCAAGAGCAAGTTCAGCGATGTTCGATACGGTATGTACAGTGAAGATTAAGTTGGGAGTAATCACGTACAGATATCGATCGATGGTGAGCCACGAAGTGTTTTTATTCGTATTCTCGAATCAAAGGCATTAAAGAAAGACTTATCGCAATCGGCAATTAAGAACAAGAAGATTGTGTCCTGTATCAAATTGGGTCGTTGGAAATCTGTTTCTTGCATTGAACTTGCATGTGCATGCCTAATCGTGTAGAACTTTATTATCTGGGTGTGTGTTATGTGCTTGAATGCTGAAATAACATGAGAAAAGTGAGTTTTAGAGTTTTTCAAATTTGCTTGTAGATAAATGGCATGGGAATTCCGTTGACACTATAATCTGTATTTACAGGTTCAGTATCCACTGGAAATTTCAGAAAGTAGACAACAAATGAATCCAAAAAAAGATAAATTTTCAAGCAAATTAGTATCTTTTTCTGGAAATTCTATTAATTCTTTTCTCAGGAGTGTTAAACCCAAATAATAAAAAAGGAGAGGAAACATTGGCTTGGATACTGTTTACTTCAACAAATATTGAAGCCCACCACTTACGGGAGAAGATTTTCTGTCTAAAATAATATTAAGATGTTTTATTCTATTTTATAAATTTCATCTATTCATTTATGTAGATATGATGCTCATTTATGTGAAATTTATGTAAGATTTACATAAATAAATGGCTGAACGAAGATTTAGATTTTTAATTTTTTATTTAATATTATAATATTTTATTCTATTTTATAAATTTTATCTATTCATTTATGCGGATATAACTCCCATTTATGCGAGACTCACGTATAATCTACATAAATAAATAATTGAAATTTATAAAATAAAATAAGAGACTGTAAAATTAGACTGAAGAGTTAAACTTCTAATTAACACACGCCTTTCACAGTTTCCTCTGTATGCGTGAATGCATAGGAACCTATGTGTAAATGTTTGTATGTGATCAATCCCAATTATTGACGCTGAAATAACCCTTACTAAAATTAGGTGTCGCTACTTTTGTCTATGTCATCTTGCAATAAAGGCGTCAATGTCAAAGTAATGTATAATTCCATGTTCTTTAAACGTTGTTGATTAGGACCTACACAATCTCTTTCCCTGATTTTTGTTCACCTTTGTAGACTGGAGGACGAAAAGGTTGCATCTTTCCCTTGCGAAAGTAAAAGGTCCTGCTCCACCACAAAGTCTAATTGTTCAATTACATTAGGCTTCATCTAATTAACAATTATAATTATGATTCCCAGGAAGATGAATTTTATTTAATCTTTTTAGTTTGCAAATCATTTCCTAATGCAGAAGCAACAACTAAATAGAAGGAAGAAATTCTTAGCATATATCAAATTTTGAGATTATAAATGTCTTCCCATATTATAAAAGAGGAGAGAATTATACACAAAGAGCATTTATTAACTTAAGGTTATAAAACTTATAATTTCTTCTATATAGACCACTTTAATCTTTCGCTTATTTTTAATATGTGCTTATTATTTTAGTAGTGTGCCTTAGGTCAATGGATAGTTGTGATTCATGTATTAACATTATGACTTGTTAATAATATATATTATGAGGTATTCCTTTCATATATATATGTATTTCGTTTATGTAATGTGATTTACATTCCATGAATGATTTTAGATTTATGTCATCAAGTATGTGACTTGATAATAAAGCCATAAGCGTTATAAGACTATTCTAGACTATCCCTGGTCGATCATTATTGGTGGAACAATAATGAAATAAGACTAGTATGTGTTCTTGTTGATGATCACGTTTTACTGATCATAGATATGAGATATCAAATCAGAAACATAGATATATG
>JANTPM010000244.1:14345862-14356534 GCA_025434745.1 Erythroxylum divaricatum | reverse complement strand
ATGTGAATGTGAATGTTGTGAACAAAGCGATATGTGATTATATGAGCTGTATATGTATGTGATTGAGTGAGCCATCGAGGATGGTCACTCACTAAGTTTGCAAAACTCACCCAAAATTTGTAATATATTTTTCAAGCTCAGAAGAGTATCCCGTTAGGCAAACAGGAGAATACCCAATACATTCAAGTAAAATATAGAGGTTGGGATCAGTTCGTGTCTGCATTTGTACTTCTTTATTTTTGTTTATAATAACTTTCCAAATGTGAAATGTTTATAACTGATTTTGTAATGTAATAACAATTATGAATTTAAATGCTTTGTATCTGTAATGGACCTTAGTGACTAATAGAATTCAAATGATTTGTGAAATGATTGTAACCCTTATGATTGAAAAAGTTCTGAATGAAATTATGGGCCTGAATTTGAATATTGATTTCCACATACGCCTGTGATATTTTTGAAAAACTTGTACTGAGATTCGAGTGTTTGATTAATTGACTATTCTAGCATGCTACCTTTGTGGGGTACGTACTCGGACATCACTCAAGATGTCGGGTCTGTGTATTGCGAGAGTGGGGTGCTGCATACTTTCAATTATTATTATTGCGACCGAGTACCTATAACTATCCTATATCTATTGTTAATACTGGGCTCATTAATAACTGTCCCTTATCCATTGGAGATACATGGTTCATTTTACATAGTAAGCTAGAGGCTCTTACTACATTATGAGCTTTAAGCTCTTTTTCACTTTATAAGCTTTAAGATCTTTTTCGATAGCTACTCCAATCACAACAACCTTTATGTTGTCTTGCATTCATGTAAGGAAATGTATCATATTCAGAATACTTTTCAAATACACTCAAAAGTAAGATTGGAACATGTTATTCTTCAACATCATAAATGTTGCCAAGCATTTTTCAACCCTTATAGGTATCACAATTAACTCGAGATGCCCACAACTTGTTCTCGAATTTCTTAAGCAACTAGTTCCTTAAGTAAGGTAATATTATCTCATGTTTTTCTCAGTCTCTCGATTGACTTCTTTTCTCGAATGATTTTCTCCATTCATTCGATTTCTTCTAATTTCTTGTTGACTTATTCTAATGTCTATTCATTCATACTAGTTTCTCCACATATGTCAATCTATTTGCAACTCTTAATTTTTCGAACACACACATCAAGTCTAACTTGTACGTTCAGAATATACGAATATATAATACTTTGTGGAACTTAGTTCCTTTAGCAATATTAGTAGTATTATCTCTAATTTAAGAATCCAATAACATAGTTGGATAATCTATAATAGATATGACAAATGCACTCTCTATAATATATTCATTTTTCTTGCAACTGTGTTTCATATCTATCTGACTCCAATATTCACTTTTGATTCATTAAATATTCATTTATAATTTATTCCATTATTGTTCATTCTTAGAAGTAAACCATCAGGTCTACATAACCTATTTTGGTTAAATTTTCTTCGAAATAATATTTCTTACTAATATCATCTATATTATTCACATAATCCTTATTAATCAACTGTTTTCATCATTGCTTATCAACCATTCTTGGTACCTCAAGAAGATCAATTTCATCTATTCATAATATCTCAATAAGATCGATTTCTTTCCTAAATTATATGATCAAAATATCCTTTATAATAAGGCTTAGTAAAGCAGTAAGCAGATTCATTTATTCTTATACCTTGGTATATACCATCAGGATCATTTCATCTTATCTAAAGATGTATTTTCAACAAGTCACCAATTAATAACTTATACTAAGGATACCTTAATCTCAATTGATAACACGTCTCCTTTTTTTCCTGCCAACAATAGTGGTGTCCCTTCCACGATCGTGATAGAAACTCATGGAATTGGCCACGATCTTAGGGACTCTGCTACAATCGTGACAGAACCAATTAATCTCGATCATGATTATGGGGACTATGCCACGATCATGCCCTGCTTCTTTTTCCTTCCCTTTTTTCTCGAGTCCATCACATATATTAACATCATTTACAGTCTCAATCTATCCCTAATTGATCAATATAAATGCTTTCATGTGTTACTCTTATACATTTTAAAAGTTTAACTATAAGGATTAAAACTTAAAAGCATTTGATAAGCTATGGATCACTTCCTATTTCATATCCAATTATATGATACACAAGTACTTAATAATATCACTTGTCAAGGTGATCATATTATTAGATATGTACTCACAATAATAATTCAACTTCACCTTTTGAACTTCTACATATGTCGCTATCATTAAGGTCATCTTCCAATTATCCTTTATTACATCTTACATACATATATTCGCAATGAATTCAAAATTATAGAAGTATAATAATCATGAAATTCTGATCTCAATTTCACTAACACATTCTTATGGTGGATCATAGCTCTTGTCATATTAATCAAACAACCATTTCAGTTCCAAGTTCATCTTCTTAAGATCATAATAAATTTTGTTTTCATCCAACTTTGCTTATACACTTTAAATCTTATCATTTCTACTATATCTCTGTTTTTCTCAATCAATACAGGACAATATATTCACATCTATATCGCATTCAAGGGTATACCATAACAGTACAATATTGATATCATGCTCAATGATACAACCACACATACAAATGTAGTGAATCTTTATCTATTGTATAGAACCAGATACTATTTCTCATTTCTAGATATCAGCAAATTTTCATTTTCTCACATTCTGACATATTATCATCCTTCTCCTTGCTTCTAACAGCTGAAATTCTTAATAAATGCTCATGCGTGTGACTCTTGGAAATACGACTCAAACTGGGGATCAGTTGCCACTGTATACTAAGACATGTTTAAAATGCATGTAAATGCCCATGTAAGATACTAAATATGGGCTCTGATACCAACTTTGTAGCACCTCACACCCATAGGGCATATTCCCTAACATACTGTCGATATTCATTAATACACTCTACAAGGTTGGCGTGCTAGGATAGTCAATCAATCATAACCATTAAAAACTTTTGACACATCACACACATATTTTGAAAAATCATTAATCAATTTTAGCTCATTTTATTCATAAACATTTTCAATCACAAGTGTTAATAACTATTATACATATCATCAGAATTTCAATAGTCACTTAGGCCCATTATAGATACAAAAAACTTTTAGTCATAATTTCATTACATTACAAAATCATTCACATATACATTGTACAATATTTTTGAATACATATTTTGATACAAAATAATGAAATACATATGCAGATGCAAACTGATCCCGACCTCTATCTCTCACTCGAATGCAATGACTAGACTCCAACTTGTCTAACTAGAGATCTTCTCTAAGCCTGAAAAATGTTGCAAATATTAGATTGAGTTTGCGAACACAGTTAATGGACCATCCTCGATGGCTCACTCAATCACATAACACATCAATTCATATACTCACAAAATTTACATCACTTCATCAATTCAATATGTTGAGTCACATACATTTTATATTCACTTAAATCATATTTCATATTTAGAAACCATTCAAACTATTTATTTCAATCATTTAAATCATACATATTAAATGCATATAAAATGCCCATGAGACTCACTCTTAATTGTTATTGTTGTGACCAAGTGCTTATAACTATCCCGTATTTATTATGGATACCGAGCTCATTAATAATTGTCCCTTATCTGTTGGAGAGATAGATCTCATTTTACATAGTGAGCCACAGGCTCTTACCACATTATGATCTTTAAGCTCTTTTTCACTTTCTAAGTTTTAAGCTCTTTATCGGTGGCTACTCCAATCACGACTGCCTTTATATTATCATGCATTCATGTAATGAAATGTATCATATTCATACATATTCAATCAGTCACTTGATTTCAATTTCACATCCACATTCACATGTATCATCGAGCCTTGGTACGACCTTTAACAATAATGTTGAGTATCACTTATTCATTCAATTTCACATTCAGGGAACACTTCCAATGATCTTTACATGCATTAAAAGCCTTGGACAATAATTAAGACATTCACATCAATCATATCAGTAGTAATTCAATACAAAAATTTAAAATAGAACAAACAATTAAAATGAGATCATCTAGGTCGACTTACTGCACGCTCCAAATTAGCATTAGCTTCCATGATCCGGAAATATCTAGATGCGGACATTCTATCCTGTATATCAGCATCATGCAATACATATATTGCACTCACATTATTAATTGCACAATCTTATAAATACTCAATCACATACTGATGGCATATGGAGTCTGGTGGTGGTGGAAATGGTGGCTGGTGGTGGTGATTTAAAAATTAAACAGTTTTAGTCTTATCAGGTGAAAACAAAATAATCGATTTCTAAATAATGTTTTGGACGATTGGATGGGTCAAATGGGATGAAATTGGATGTCAAATTGAAGTTCAAGATGTGAACCACAACTTTGGTGAAGGAATCATGGCATTCTGATGTCTAGAAAAACAGTTATGAATTTTCTTGATAGATTGGTTCTGGATTAGGAAAGTGTTGAAACTGCGGGGTCAACAATTAGATGATGTCAAAGTGCATTTCTGGGCAAACAACTGGGAGTTTTTGGGTAGTTTTTTAGGCTACATTAAAGTTCAAAAAGTGAACTACAACATTGTTGAAAGGAGTTTCTCAATCTGATGAGTAGAAAAAAAAGATATTATTTTTCTTGAATAGGATGTTCTGGAATGAAAAGCTGGAATTGTTGAAATGGAAAGCTAGAATTGTGGAATTCGGTTGGAAAGTTAAATTAGTGAAAGATAGGTGATTGTTTTGGAAACAAACAAACCTTTTAGTTTTTGGAAACTAATAAAACCCTATGATACGTTTTAGAAAAACATTCAAACCCTTAAGAATTGCAAAGCAAATTCTCTCAATTTTCATTCATCATAATCTGCCTTACAAATATAGAAGGCTAGTTGTTTAAATAGAAAAGTTTTAGACTAGGATAACCACAATCTGGTTTCTCCAGGCCTTTTGGCTTCCCTCCAACAACTAATGCACTATAAATACAAATAAAATATCCTATAATTGCCCATAAAACTACCATAAGTTGTAGAAATTAAAAGGAAACTGAAATAGGAATAAATAAGGAAACTAATGAGCTTTAAAAGCTCTTATTCATCACATAACAAAAGAAAACTTTATCAAGCACTTATGTTGAATCTCCAAAACATCTTGGGATCTTTCTTGGGCTTCAACATGTCAATTTAAGGGTTGGTCAATGGTTATACATTGATCAAGGCTCATAATGATTATGAGCTGACTTGGGCTTCATAAATACGAGCTTTGCAAAGGTCAAAAGGCTGAAGTAAAACTTGTAGCTTCATTGTGGGCTTGGATGGGCTCCTTCGTGGTAGAAATTGTTGGGCTTGATGGTCCTCCATCATATATATATGTATAAGTGTTATGTATAATACATGCTCAATGACAATCTCGAGTATGTTACCTAAATTCATATCATTTATTCTTTCTCATTTCATAAATTGTATACATCTAATTGAACTTAGGTTTATACTTCATTTGTATATGATTATTCTAAGTTCACCATTCAATCCTTATCCTTTGTATGTGTCTAGCATATTCTTAGGCTAGTTCACCATTCAATCCTTATCCTTTGTATGTGTCTAGCTTATTCTTAGGCTTACACCTCAAAAACACTTAGTTATTCTAATATTATAAATCAAATTCTTGTCATTTCTTTTCTAACATTATATGCTCTCATAATACCCAATTCTCATTCACATTTACTTAATACATATTACTCAACTCCTTTGAATGATAACTACAATCATAGAACATCTTCATTCCCATTATACTCATGCCCTTGGTACTTTGATATCAACAATTCATTTACGAAGTTATAACCTCAGTTATTGCTTCATACATATCACACATTTAGTCACTTAATCTAAGAATCATTATAGGTTCAATTCAAGCTCCATTCAAGCCTAAATTAAGTCTAAATGGCCAGTGAATGTTGGTTGGGTGTACATTATCAGGTTTTCTAGCTTGCCAACTCCACCCATGTCCATTTGAAGGGACATCATGTCTGTTGGGTAGACATTCATGAGACACCTACAGAAATGTGAAATTTTTACCTTTAGATAGCAAAATCTCTCCTTGGGACCTCATAGAAGTTGTAGAACTCGAAGTCTTCTTCAAAAGAATACTTAAATGATCTCAATCAAACATCCATAGCAAAAGTTATGCCTTTTGCCCCAAAATCTATCCAATTGTGGCCATATTTTCCAGATTTCTAACTCTTTACTTACTACACTCAACACCTTATGCTTAGTCTATCATTTCTCGTTTGATTACTCATCATTTACCCATCATTATTAACTCCATTTCAGCTCAATATCATCCATAAACAAATTATAGTCTATGATTGATCATGAACACTAAAAACAAAACATACACATATATGTATTCATCATCAACTTTTTGCACATATTCAACTTCATTTCCACTTTTATTTCACTTCTAACTATCACCTTAATTCTTCCCATTTCAAGAAACCACATTACTCCCTTTCTTTAGCTCTAGACTTATTTTAATTCATCTCCAACACACCCAAAGAGATCTACATTAATACACCAAGAAAATAGAACATAAAACCCATTATCTATCAAAATTTTCCGCCCTTTTCCCTACACCATCTTTAATGATCATTTTAACTCAAATCGTCTCAACAACAACTTATGAAATATTGATCATCATATATATAAAAGCAAGACATGAATTTACCCACATTTCTTATTCACGTTTTAACATGTACCCATCCTCATTTTATGATCATTTATCTCTTAACTATCATCAAAACATGTTTCATTCAACAAATAAGGAAGAGCAATGCTTTATACTTACTTGTTTACTTCAATATGTTCAAATAAAACTTAACCCTAGCTTCTCCCATGCATCCCACGATCATCATCTTGCCAAAGTACAATAGGCAGTTTTTTTTTGGTATCAAGAAGAAAATAGCAAGAACTTTGAAGTCACTAGTGATGGGAGAAAGCAAGGTTCAACTTTGATGCTTAGAGAAGAGACTGTCATGGGAAGGAAAGGAAGATGAAGAAAATGATGAAGATGAGAGAAGCTAATAATGAGAGGAATAAATAGCAAGTGAAAGACCAAAATGAGAGTGAGTCTTTCACTTAATAAAAATCATGGGTTAAGACAAGTGGTGTGGCAAGTGACACTTGTCACTTGCCACATGTCACTTTCTCATGATCCTCTTTTGGTATTTTAATTAGCCAATCCATTTCTGTCCCAATGCTGGCCTAATTGACTCCCAATTTTAAATGAGATATTTCATTAAATCCTAATGTCATTCATCAAAATTTCTACTACCATCTAACACTTATTTTTGCCACTATTTATCAATTGTCTCACCACTTGGCATTTTTTAAATCCAAAAATAACCTTAATTTTAGAAAATTATTAAATTTCACCAAAAATTCTAAATCACTACTTATAGACACCAACTCAATTTTTAAGACATATAATCCATAATTCACATTATAATCACATTAAAAAAATCATTTATACTCAAAAAATGCCAATTGAGTGCATGAACAAATCATCGTAATATGTGCAAAATTCAAGTTCATGTGTTTGTATTCTAACATTATGCATGAGTATGAAATGCATTTTTCTAATCTCTAATTACTATTTCTTAATTACAGAAATCTAGGGTTCTAGCCCATAGTATGGAAACGGGATGTTACAGGTTATGTTAGTTAAAAAATGAAAAATGTTATACCCCGAACTTTTAGTAGAAATTAGAAATATTAAAATAAAATTCAATGAGTGTTTTTGTATATGTATTGTGTTATAAATGATGTATGCTTTAAGAAAATTGATGAGAAAAGAAATCAATTGGTTTTTGATGACCTTTATACTTGAGTAAATTTGTATAGGTTATGAAAGTAAAGTGAATGAGTTGATTTAAATGGAGTTGAAAAGTAAGAAATAATAATGAACGTGTGAAATTTTAGGAAATTACAAGTTTGACTTTTTGGGATGAATGATAGTAGAGTTGACTTTTTGAGCTAAAATCTTTGTGAATTTTTTTGGCTTGATTTAGGCAGAATTTGATAAAAAGATCTTCATGAAACTTGTAACTTCTGTTGCGAGCTTTCTATAGCCTTAAAATATGACATTTTTCGATATTGGGATTGGAAGTTTTGATCTTTCAAAGTTAAGGTTGTTTTTGCTTTGTTTTTAAAAATGCTCATAAGTGTAGGATTTTGTATGTTATGCTTTGAGGCCAATTTCTGTACTGATGTGGTTTGAATAAGACAAAGTAGTCTACATGAAAGTTGTAACTAGTCTTTTAATCTTTCCGAAGCTATAAAGTATGCAATTTTTGATTGTGGAAACTAGAAGCTGTGAAATTTGGAAGTTGGGTGTTGTTTTAGGCTGACACATTTCTAGCAGAAACTTTGATTGAAAAATTGACTTAGCTAGAGGTTGAAATTACTTTTAAGTTCTTCATGAAAGTTTTATATTATGCTTTGATATTTCCATTACTGTAAAGTATGCAATTTTTGGACCATGGAATTTGGAGTTATGATTTTTACAAGTTGCAGCTACTGTTTGGGAAGAGTATTAGTGGGCAGGAACTTTGATGTGATTTTTGACTCCCTTAGAGGCTAAATTGATTTTTGCTGTCCTTCATGAAAGTTGTAGGTTGCATTTTGATCTTTGTATTGATATAAAAAATGATATGTTTTGACCTTGGAGTTGAAAGACATAAATTTGAGAAGTGAGTTACTGTTTTAAGGGTGACATGATTTTGGGCAAAAACTTCGAGTGAATTTTTGACCCCTTTAGAGACAGAATTGATTTTTGAGTTCTTCATGGAAGTTGTAGAGCTTCCTTGGAGATTTCTATTGATACCAAATTTGCCAAATGTTGATTTCTGGACCAAAAGTTATAAATTTTGGAAATTTCGGATATATATATATATATATATGAAAAATCCTTTTGTTTTTGCTATTCTCCTCCCCTAATCCGACCCTTGTCCAATCTTTTGCTTATATCTTTTTTGTTCGACATCCGATTGACTTGGTTTTCAAAACGTTAAATTTCTAAGACAATTATCTACATCCTCATGGGAAATTTGTGATTTTTGAGATTAAATTGAGGAAGATTGATTTAATCAAAATGAGTTAGATATTTTTTTCTAAACATGGTTCAGTCTTTTGAGAAATTCTTGATCTGTGGAGATTCAATTGAGTTGGTTGTTATGGAAACTTAAAATAGAGACATGGGAATACAAGTCTATTGAAGGAATTGAATTTCAATTTAGCCCCTAAGACTTCCAATTTCTGAATGAAAGTTGGGTTTAGTGTGCAATCTTGGATTAGAAAAATATGAAAGTATTTTGGCCATAACTTTTTCTCTAGTAATCCAAATGAAGTGATTCTTATTTGAATTAAACTAGAAAGAAAAGGCAACAATTTTTTTGAAGGAAGTGAATTTTAATTCAGTCTCTAAGAATGTCAATTTTCTGATGGAAGTAAATTGCTGGAAAATATTTTAGCATAAGACAAGTCCGAAATGTTTAAAGTATAACTTTTGGTGTGGTGCACCAAATTAAATGATTTTGGTGGTGTTATGAAATTGAGACAATAAGGAACATTTCTCTAGAAGAAAGTTTTAGAAAATTCCTTCAATTTGATGGTTAGAAAAATGTCCTAAAGTAAGCTTGAATTAAAAATATTTTAAGGGGCAATTTTGGAAGTTTACTTAAAGAGTTAAGTTAGAAGGCTTGCATGGAGGGGCATAATGGTCTTTTAGCACTCATTAAATGACATGGCATGTGTCTGTCATTTTTAAAGAATGAGAAACACGACACTTACAAGGAAAAGAAGAAAAGAAGAAGAGAATAAGAAGAGAGGAAGAGTGAAGTTTCGGTGGAGTGAAGGGAGAAAGAAAAAAATTATTAGGGTTTTCGATTTTGTGAGATTCCAAGAGGGTTTTGATGCTTATTCAAGGGGAAGAGGTGGAAGAGCTTGAGAGCTTCCTAAAGAACTAAGAAATTTCGAAAATGGTGGAGATTAAGGTAAGAGGTGATTTTTGAGCTTTAAATTTTTAATGAGTTGCTGGGAAATGTGAAGGGTTTGTGAATTATGAAGTCAATTTTGATGTTTTCATGGTTCAATTGGTTCAATTTGGATGGTTATTTAATTATGGTTTATGTCTTTAATTAGGAAATTTTTAAGTGAGGCTTTGGAGCAATTGATGCTTAGGACAAGTTTCAAGCAAGGAATTGAGGTGGGTACCATGTTTATATTTCGAATTATAAGCCAATTGTGTGATTTTAAAAATTTAAGAAAGTAAAAATGTTTATAAATTATTTTTTTCGAATGATTTTAAATTAATTGATTTCAGAATCATTTACGAATTGTTAAATTCATTGTTTTCGTAGGATTGAAAAAAAATTGATTCAATTGTTTCGAATGTTTTGATAAAATCGATACAATTGTTACTTTCATTTTTTTGAACGATTTGCTAATTATGGAAATTGTTACATTCATTTGTGCTGGAATGATTTGATAAAGTTGGAATGGTTGATTGAATTCATTGATTTTGATTGATTGAGAATTTTAATATGTAA
>JANTPM010000244.1:14333023-14345762 GCA_025434745.1 Erythroxylum divaricatum | reverse complement strand
TTTGTTTATTTTTGAAAGATTTTAATTCTTATGGCTTAAGAATGTTGTGGGTTTGTGAATTCTCAAGTTGATTTTGGTGATTATACCTTAGGTGATGTTTAATTTTGGATAATTGTGAATTAGGATTTTTGTCTTGGATGAGGAAAATTAAGGAAAGGAATGAAGAAATTGGAGCTATGGACAAGTTTTAAGCATGGAAATGAGATGGATAATATGTTTATATTTTGAATTATAAGCTACTATTGTGTTTTTGGAAAATCAAGAAAGCAAAGGTTCCTAAATTATTATTTTCGAATGATTAAATCCTTGCTTTAAGAATGATTTTAAGAAATTGCAAAAATTATGGAATTCACTATTATTCGAATGTTTTGAATAATTTGAGAAATTGATGATTTCATTGTTTAAATGAATGGGAATTTATTTGATTGATGATTTTGATAAATTGCAAAATTTTTGCATTCTTTGTGATTGATTGATTGAAAAAAATAGTTATGTGATTTTGATTGTTATGTGCATTTTTGAAATTTGTAGAAATTATGATTGGCAATTTGTTGGATATGATATGGTATAAATACTAAGTTTCTGAAATGATGCCTTTGGGCAATCCGATTTTCAAATATGAAATGTGTTATGTGGGTTTGGTTAGGTCCCACAAGTTTAAGTCAAGTGCACTTGTCTCATTTTTGTAGGCTTCGCCCGCCTGCCGGTTTGTGGCATTGGAGCTCCGATTTTGGACTCTCATATGTTCACGGCTACATTGGACCGTTATGCGGGAAAGTGTAGTACGTTCTGTTCACGGCTGCACAGGATCGCTCTGCAGGAATGTGCAGTACGTTCCATTTTGGAACGACCCAAACCATTTTGATATGTTATGTGTTTTGATTTGTGCATATTTGTGATGCATTCACGTTTTGAATTTGTTTATGAATTGTGAAAATTTTTAGAATTGTGACAAATGAGAAATGTTCGTGAATTGTGAAGAATTTCAAGATTTTGAGAAATAATTAATTGCTGATTTTTCTGCCTTGAAATTATTTGAAATTGTTTATGAATGATTTGAAAAGTTTTGAAAAATAAGCTTTCGATGAATTTCCTACTGTGAGATTTTTTAATAAAATGGCAAAAGTTTAGAAAATGATTTTTGCTTATTATTCGATTTATAAATATGTTATCCACGAGCTGTAAAGCTTACCCCCTTTCATCCTCATCTCTAGGTTTCAAGAAGGAGATCGGATGAAAGAAAGTCAAGACGTTTGTCCATTACGTTTGTTTATGATATGTTTTTGAAGTTAGATTTTTTGTAAAGATAAGATTTTAGGCTTATGTTGTGTATTGTGTATTTGGGATTATTGATATTGGTATTGTTTATGGCTTGGAATGCCATTAAGATTTTTTGTAAGCATTAATTCATAAGGTGTATGAATTATGGATTTGTGTATTGATTTTGAGTTACAAAATTTGTGTATGATTATGGGATATGAATTGTGATTGTATATGAATATGATTGGTTTGGGTTTGGATTGATTTATGAAATTGTAAATTGAATTGAGATTTGATTGAGACTTAGTGAAGTGTTTTAGGTATAGGATTTTGTTTGTTTATGCTAGAATGTCGGACAGGAAGTCCGATAAATTGTGTTGCTGGATTGTGTATGACTTGTGTGGATTGGTATGATTTATAGAAGTGAGTTTAAACCTATTGCAGATTTTTGGGTTTAATGAAATACAGTCGTTATACTGCCCAATTTTTGAAAAAAAAAGATAATAAGATTTAGTTAAAATATGAATTATGGGATATGTATGAATGCATAAGAAGAATCTTATGATTTGAGATTTGGATTTGAGGATGAATTTTCAATTGGGAAAAATTAAGTTGCTTTGTATGAGTTTTTAATGAATGAAAGAGAAAAATAAAAAAATTTATACCGAAATTGATAGGCTTAGATTAAATGTCTTATAATTTCCAACACAATAGTTATCTACGCTATTCATTTTCGGATGTCGGAGTAAGTTTTTATTCTTAAGCGATTTGCTTTCGTTTTGGAAATCCGATTCTTCGATTTCGCTTATGTTTTTGCTTTCGCTTTATGATTTCCGATCCGATCTTCGTTGATTTGATTCGCTTTCGCCATTTGTTTCGCTTTGTTATGATCCGATGTTCTTTTGTTTTCCGATTTGTGCTTCCGTTTTCCGTTCGTTTTTCGGTTAGGGTCCGGTTCTGAGATCGGGTCCCAACAGAAAATACTAGAACTCAAGGTGGTATAACGATTAAATCAGTAAGAGCTATGAATAAAGTTATGTTGGTTAAATGAAAGTTGAAAATACTAGATAATAAGGAGTTAATTTGGGTGAGATTAATTCATGCTTATTACCTAAGAGAAGCTAGTTTGTGGAATGTTCCACCTATCACTAGTATTTTTTAAACTATCAAGAAGATTTGGAGCTTAGGAACCATGTTTACAAAAATTTTAAATGCATTATTAGGAATGGCAACGATTTATAGTTTTGGTTTGACAATTGATATAATTTTGCCCTCTTCTCCTTTAGCAAAATTATAAAACCTTGAAAGAATCTTTTCTTGGTTCATTGAGTGTTGAAAAAAATAATTGTTAGAGCAAATTAAAATTGGCTAATTCATGCTAAAATGTGTTTCTCTCAAATAAAAGATAGGCTACCAACTCTAGCTTACATTCGTATTCAAGATGATAACTAAATTTTTCTTATATATAACTCTAAAGCCTTAACAATCATTCTTATACGGAAATCTTTATTCCACCTAAACTTAATATGCACTGGCATAATTTGCTATGGCAAGGTATCAATATTGTGAAAACCTATTTTACCTTATGGTTGGGAATAGAAATGTGGATATGTTCTTCCAGTGTTTCTTCATTATTATAACTTGGTACAAGTTGCTTAGCCTCTTCAATAGGCAATGCAAATATGATCATTGGAATGAAATTATATAATGGATATGTAAGATACAAAACTAGTTCAAGGAAGATCTCATTTTATTAAGAATGTAATTTAGCTATTTAATGTATGTTATTTGGATTGAATGGAGTCAGAGGATGTTTAAAGTCATCAAATAGGGGGAACATACATTTTTTAACCATGTCATGGATATATAAAGTGGTGATTATGAAGGTCAACAAGCTTAACATTATCCAACATACTAAAAAAATATTATATCTTTAACACTCTCCCTAGGCTTGAAAGCTTTCTCTTCTCTCTACCATAAAGACAATCCATCAACTTGAGGGAAAAAAATGTTCCAATTTCTCTCTTCCCCATCTTTTCCTCTTTCGTGTTCCTACCTAGATCACTTTAATATCTTTAATATCACTTTTATATATACTATCTTTAATATCACTTTTATATATACTACTATTCTTATGTCTCAAAGAATTGCACTTTGGGTTGTTCTTAAAGGCATTCAATCATCTACATTAAGTCCCTAGATCATATTAGAAAAATTTTAATACCACTTTAAATCCTTATAACACTGGGGGCTCTAATATATGTTTAAATCATCATAAAGAAGATTTTTAGGATTATATTAATTAAAATGTTGTTTTAGACTTAAGTTGTGGTAGGAGTCAATATACCTAGATAAGCTATCAACAAGGTAAATGGATAATTAGAAAGAAACTTAATATGGATTTAGTGAATACAACATGGTTGAACTAATTTCATTTCAGTGAAGCTTATACTGATAAGCATTTACTACCTACTCTGATGGCTCCAAGATGTTTTCCATCAACAAAAACATTTAAAAATCTAAAACACATTAGCAGTAAGGAATTTGACAACAAAAGGGCGAGGGGACTCTACTTTTGGTCCAATGAAAGATACAGTCCAGGCCACAGATGTAAGAAAAAGCAAATACAAATGTATGTGGTTTTCAAAGACAAAAAACTCATTGGAAGCGATATCAGAGGTGACAAGGACAAATGCGAAGATGAGCAATTAGAAGTCGACAATCCAAAGGTATCTATGCAAGCGACGATGGGCTTTGCATGTGAATATGATTTAAATCAAATCCAATTAGTGGGAAGGTATCAAAGGAGAATGATACACGCTATTATAGACAATGGAAGTACCCATAATTTTATAAATGCTTCGGTTGTGAAGAAGGGTGATTTTCATATCAAGGACATCAAACTATTATACATGACGATCGGTGAAGGATTAAATTGGTCTATAGCCAATGTTGCAGGAACTTCACGTGGATGATGCAAGGAATCTAATTCACCATGAACATATTGGTTCTAGTGTTAGGAGGGTGAGACATTGTGTTGGGTGTTTAGTGGTTAATGGGATTGAATGATGTTATGTTCAACTTCGAAGAAAGTATTATAAAGTTTGACTGTAAAGGCCAAGTATTCACATTAAAGGGGAATCATGAGGAAGGATCCAAGGTGTTCTCAGGGAAGGAATTCCACCAGGCACTCCACCGTTCAAACGCGGAGCAACTTTTTATTGTGCAACTCACTTTTCCAATCAAATGCCAATTATAATAGTTGGAGGTAAGGGATGACCAATGTAGAGCTTTTGATGAAATTAATGTTGTGTTATTAGAATTTGTTGTAGTTTTTAGGGAGCCAAATTAACTTCCACTGAGTAGGAAGCAAAACCATTAGATCTATTTGAAGGAGGGAGTGGAAGCTATTAACATTTGACCTTATTGATACATACGAGCTCAAAAGGATATCCTTGACAAACTATGCAGAATTGATGAACAAAGGACTTATCTGTCATAACTATGAACCCTATGTGTCCCTCGTAGTTCTTGTGAAGAAGAAAGACAATTTGCAACAGATGTGTGTATATTACCATGACCATAGCAAACACAAAATCAAGGACAAGTTTCCTATTCCTTGATAGAAGAATTACTTTATGAAGTTCATTGGGCAAGTTAGTTTACAAAGCTAGATTTTGCTCGAGAGTTTACAAAGCTAGATTTTGCTCGACTACCATCATATCCAATTTCAACCCAAGGGCATCCAAAAAACGACATTTAAGACACCTAAAGGATAATATGATGCTTTGGTGATGTCGTTCCGCTCAACCAACGCATCATCGATGTTCTAGAGACTAATGAATGAGTTACTCAAACCACATCTTTGATGTTTCATATTAGTATTCTTCGAAGGCATTTTGATTTATAGTCAATCTTTACAATCGCATGTTTAATACAAAACATTGAAAGTCAATTAGTTGTTTTTATGGGGAAGTAAGCGCGTGTTCGAAGCAAGGCAAATTGATTACCTAGGATATACCATAGTGGAGAAAGGAGTAGCTACTAATAGGAGAAAGGTGAAAACGATTAGAGACTAGGGGGAACCCAAGTACTTGATGGAACTTAAGGGTAATGGGTTAATTATGAGGCCGCTAACAAAATTATTAAAAAAGAAAACTCATCATAATGAAACTGGCAACAAAAAGAACATGAAGCTTTAAAGAAGATGAAGGAAGCAATCAGTTCAGCGCCAGTGTTGGCCCTTCTAAAATTTTCAAAACCTTCTGTTGTAAAGGCATACATTAGTGGGTTAGGAATCAGAAGCAGTGTTACAATAGGACGAGCATTCCATCGCTTATCTTAGCAAAACATTGACTCCAAAGCATCAAGGATTATTGACATATGAAAAAGAATTTATGGTAGTAATCAAGGTGATCAAACAGTGGCACCACTACCTTAACATCAAGCCCATAATCATCCAAACAGATCACTAAAGTTTGAAGTATATGTTGGATTAATGACTGTTGACACTCTTTCAATAATTATGGCTTACAAAACTATTAAGGTATGATTTTGAAGTCTAGAATCGCAGTGGGAAGGAAAATACAGTAGCTGATGCCTTTTCTAGATTCACCAGTGCTAAATTACTAATGAAATCAATCTCACAGATATGTGGTGGACTAATGGAAGAGATACAAAAAGTTGGGAAAAGGTCATATTGTACAAGATTTGATTAAGCAACCATCAAAAGGAGAAATCAGTTCAAGCGCATGTAAGTGGAAGAATGGGTTATTACGTTGGAAAGGGAGAATGGTGATAGTAGTAGACAATACAATTAAAGAACATTTAATTAAGGTAAGTCACGACAGGACGATGGGAGCCCACTCCAGTGTACTAATGACCATGAAAAAATAGCAGAACTTATTCCATTAGAAGGGACTAGCAAAAGATACTCGAAAATACATAAACAATGCATAATATGTTAAAAAAATAAGTATGATACAACAACTTATTTGGGGTGACAATGACCCCTTAAAATTCCTATAGGAAGTTGGAGAGAGCACAACTTAGATTTCATCGAGGGGCTGTTGGAATCCAAAGGAAATTCCGTGATACCTACAGTGGTTGATAGATTTAAAAAGTAACTCATTTCATTTCGATTAAACCCTTATTTAGCAAAGGATATTACAACATTATTCCTTAACAATCGTTCAGCAACACAATTATTAATTCAATGATCTGACAGTTGAATAGGGAGCGTTTTGTGGGAATATCTTTTTCAACTTTAAAGACAATTTTTAGAAGTTAATTTGGTGGACAAAGAAATAAAGGGGGTGGGGATTGTTACAGGAATTAATGAAGAAGACGATGGCAACATCGGAAGTTCAAATGGTTGATGAATCTAGGGAATACAATGATTTTCGAGTTATTACGTATTGTTTAAATAAACCCACATCATTGTTATCCAAAAACCACCCTTATTATAGTCCTCTTACGTATACTTAGATCGTTGTAGTAATGGATAGTATAGTGACTACAACAAAATCAATATGGATAAACGGAAACGAAGAATAATTTATTAGGACAACACCGTACCCAAAAACCTTGTGAAACTGATTTAGGACAATATGTAATCATTTCTGTATTTTCAGTGGCATCGTATCTATAGCATAGAAAGGCTAAAACAGCCTGCACAGGTAGCTCAATTGGTCATTAGCAAGGTTAACTTGAGATAAAGATTAAGATTCGAATCCTGATAACAAAAGGAGCAGACAACCTTGTTGAAAAGCTGACTCAAATCAAACCGTAATTTGCTTAATCATTACTCTATCGAGCCGAAATGTGGGAGCGCGAAGTAGGCGATTCACTTTTTGGGACAAGAAAGGCTAAAACAGAACCAAAAAGTCTCAAGAAATTATTAGGCATCTCAAGTCGGCAAACAACATTGGTTGCAGCTTAAGATGGTCAACAATTGTCCTAAGCTTCTTTATAGTAAAGTTTTATATATTTCCTTCACTTTGCTTGCGGAATTCTCTCGTCGAAGCAGATCGATAAGCTTGAGTTAACCTGTACGCTTTGCCATCAGTGTACTTTCCCGTTCCTGATTTAATTTCTGGTAATGGAGGCAGGTTCTTGACAGTTTTGCTTCCGTTAGAATGCCCTTTTCTCCTAGGATGCATTTTCTGCTTATGAGATGCAACCGGAGAGGGGAAGCGATGTGGACTCTCTACCTGGTGATTCAAACTTGATCCAGAGGAGGAGTTGCTAGTATTGCTTCCAGGTTCTTGCCTCCGAATATATTGCTCGGTGGTCTTGTTTCTGTCCTGAGAAATGACATAGAACCGTAGCAGGCGGTTGTAATTGAACTTTACAACAATTAATAACGCATTTGCACAAGGGGGAAGGATGGACAATAATGACAATTGAGAGACACTATAAGTACATAAATTAAGAACTTGTCCATCTGCCCTTTTCCAATGAATGAGTTTTCTCTGTTCTTCCATGCGGTAATGCCACAGCATGTAAAAGGCTGACCGACCTTGCAACCTAAAATTGTGGTTAGTTCATCTTGGAATGATGTAGTTAAGGGTAATACCTCAGCATTAGAATGTCTGACTTCTTCATTTGTTTTTTTATCTAATACATCTCTTGTCCCAGGCTCACGGTATGTTCGAGACCTCCCTCCCAGTTTGGGACTCCTATCCCTGCAGGTGAACGCAATATAGAGAGCTTCAAAGGCTATGGAAATTCAGAGGTCTACAACTGCGGGGAAGTTCAGGTGTATTTATGAATATTCTTCAACTTTTGAAACAGTTTCAAAATTAACTACAATGAAAACTTTTTTATATATATTTACAATTAAAAGAGTGACTAATAAATCCACATTACCACACACCGTAAGTTTGATTTTAATTAGATTACTAAGAAGACAGGTAGAACGAAGCATAAAGTGATGGCTTATCTAAATTTGCGCATATAAATCCTTCAGTTAGCATTATGTATATGTGTATATATATCAAGTAGCCATCAATTCAACTTTTATCTGAACGATAAGGAAATAAGTCTAATATAATGCTGATGGAAGATTACAGTAGTGATTCATAAGTCCTTATTTTCATAATAATTTTCAGCATAAGTTAATTTAAGTTGATAAGAAACACAATTAGGATCTAATACAAAATGATAGTTTATCTCAATTTGTACACAAATTCTCCAGTTAAAACCATATCTATATCAACTATGACATCAGTTGAGGTTCTTCTTAAGTTATAAGTCCAATTTCTGACCCAAAAGTTTTAAGTGACGCTTTGTTTAACCTCTCTTAAATTTCTTCAACAAATCATTCAGCAAATGAAAGAAATCAAGCTTTTCTAGTTCCTCCAGTCAAAAGCATCTAGATTTTGAAAATTTTCCCAACATGCAGCTATAATAGGGTACATAGTGTCACCTATCCCAATTTCTTGTCTTGTAGCTTATGTTGCACGAAGCTAAGTAGAAGAAAGAGTCTCTTCCGAACTTAACTCATCAACAAGAAGGCATATAATATTCAGAAAGCTGTAAGCATCAACATTCTGATTTTTACAACTGTATAGTAACTTGAGCATGATAGACAACAAATGGGTTGTCGAACTTTCAGCAGATAGTCTCAAAAAGCTTACTTTCTTTGTTCACTGGCTAGTGTCAGCTCATCCTCCTCTTTCCATACTACAGGCAGATCTGATAAATTGCAGGCTAAAGGTTTTGTGTAAAAGAACTGCAACACAAATATCAAATCAGAAATATGTAGTCTTGGAACAGAATTCTTCCACAAGTTCGACTTCACTTAACACTGTGTAAGTTCTTATAATTGACTTATGAATACAACCATTTTTCTCAAACGACTGATGGTGTTATTAATAAAACATATGCATGATTACAAGAGAGCCCCACATTTCCCAAGATTTACTATAAACGGATGTGCGACTTGAAAAGCACAGAATTTCCTGTTTACTGTTACAGTTCTTGGGAGCCACCAAACAAATTGACAACTTTAAGAGAAAAAGAAAACAAAAACTAATATTTCATGATAGTTTTATCTATTTTTGACACGGTATATGTTTGTGTGCAGGAGAATTTATATCTCATACGGACTGATATTTCCCAAGAAAATAAAATTATTGCTGCCCGAAAATTGAATATGAATCGAGATCATAACAAGGCCTTCCATTTAAAACTTACGTCATCCTGGAGAGCTGATGCTGCAGAGCCACGACGTGTAGGATCCAGGGAAAGCAGTGTGGTTAGTAGACCCAAAGAAGATTCAGGGAGCTGACTAAAAGCTTCAAAAAGACTAGGTTTGTATGTACGTGGCGGTCGGAAGGTGGTGGACAACTTGAGGTGTTTCCAGTAGTCCTCTGACGGTGTGCCGCATAATTTAAAAATTCGATGTAGCTGCTCAACCTGGAAGCATCGAACTTCAAAGTTTGAATAAAGAACGAGACACCATAGTATGCTCACGTTCGTAGGGACAAACTGAATAACCTGTATTACCTCTGTTCTACCTGGCATAAGTGGCTTGCTTGAAAACATCTCTGCCATGAGGCAGCCAGTACTCCAGAGATCAATTCCAACACCGTAGTCCGTAGCACCCAATAGTAGCTCGGGAGCTCTATACCAAAGTGTCACGACTCGGCTTGTGAGAGGGCGCTTGAGTTTGGGAGTAAAGTAATTTGCTAGCCCAAAATCAGCAATCTTAAGCCTTCCATTTTTATCAATTAGCAGGTTTGATCCTTTAATATCTCTGTGCAGTATTCCCCTATCGTGGCAGTGCTGCAGACCTGAGAGCAGTTGATGCATGTAACACTTGACCTGCATCACCAGAGGTAATGAGCAAAGAAAGAGTGCAGAGGCCTAAAAATGATCGACTAAGAGCATCACTACCTGTGATTCAGTAAGCCTTAATTCGGGGTGGGAGATAATGGTTGCTAAATCTGTCCGCATAAAATCGAAAACAAGATAAAGACTATACTGCAACCTTGAAGTTGCCAGTCCTTCAAGCTTTACCACATTGGGGTGATCCAGCTTTTGCAACATTATAATTTCTCGAGCCATAAATTTTATACTCTCAGGCTCTGATATTTCCAACCGCACCTTCTTCAAGGCCACAATTTTCCCTGTGGCCTTATCTCGAGCTTTATACACATTACTGTAGGTACCTTGACCTATCTATAACCAAACTTAGACATTAGAATATTGTGCACTGATTTTATTATCCCATTCACAATCAAGGCACTCTATACAAATTCTTGGAAAATAACATGAAAACAATCAAACTTTTCACTCTTTTATATAGCGATTTCTTCTTAACATTCATTCACCTATACCTAGCTAATACTACTACTTGTATTTACAAGGATTGATCAGTATCTGACTTATACTAAGTCGCAGCAAACAAACCTATGCAGAAACAAACATAAGGAATCTAGTGTTGACGTACGAAGATCATTCTTAGTTTCTGATAGTACAAAATTAGCAAATTCTGTCTTACAAATTTCTATACTGTTATTTTTAAAATTAGTATCTAATTGCTTGACATTTCTACTTTGAGCCTCAGTAAGGGAAAAAAGAATAAAAAACGAACGAGACTATTACTTCCATGTTCCGACAAGACATGAACTTAAATAGATCTATCGATCATAATCAACAAAGACAGACACTAAGAGATATAATTCATACGAATTGGAAGTCACTCGCCTTATCAAGCTTGTCGTAATTTTCAGCACTCTTTGGAATCAAACCTTCTAAAATCTTTTTAGGAACATTATCAACAAGCCACTTGGGCCACCCATCAACAACCTCCTCACTACCAAAGTCCTTGAATCTTCGAGACTTTCTTTCACCACTTGGAGCACTATTACCACTACTAGATCTACTCGTGTATCTCCTTTCTCTGCAGTGGCCATCACTAACCGTCTTCCCGTCGCTCAGCGTCGTCTCCCTGCCACTGCCGCCGCTACTAAACCCATTAGTATACCTCTGGGAAGGAAGCTTTCTAGGGTTACTATGTTGCATAGTAAAAGGGTAGCTCTGAAGAGCAAGAACTTGTTCCTTTTCAAAGTATCCACTATCCATCTTCAGCTTTTCTAACCCTCTTGCAGGTGAATCAACTGGATGCTTTCCGTGTGTACATCCCATGGCCTCGATGCCTCCTTACTAGTGGTACTTGTTCAGTGTGGTTTCGCAGACAAGAGATGGCATAACGAACAAAAGAGATAAAATGATGGGACTGGTAGGGAGTAATGAGGGGTGTAGTGGATTTTGAGAGACCAAAAAGGAAAAGAGAGAGAATGGAAATGAAGATTATGGAGAGCTTGCCGGCCATGGCCGGCAGTTTTTGGAGTAGAGTCGTATGGGCTGAGAAACTGAAGGGATGATATCATTTTCATGCAGTCGTGGAAATGCTTTGGACATCGTCATCCTCGCCAAAATAATGATTTGGACGAGAAAAGAATGGCATTTTATCATTTTACGTTGGCTGTTAACATTTGGCGTCTGCTCACTAATTGCCTAACAACTGCAATATTGGTTTATTTTCTCCCTTTTTCAGGGCTAGGGTCAGGCATGTGTCGTGTGAAGGTAATTTTTCAGCAAATTGTCTGGTTAAATTAGGTCATAATATTTTGTCAACTTTTGAAGTTTGGGAGGAAATTCTTGATGTCCTCTTTTTAATTATCTGTACTAATTATTATGATATTTCTTTTATGAGATAGTTTTAATTTTCTCTCACTTATAACCAAAAAAAAAAGAAATTGGAAGTAGGCGGAGATGCAAGTGATGCAACCTATTTTAAAGAGGTTATGACAGAACGTAATCCTCTGCCCCTTCTATTTTGTACCAACCTTATTCTACTTCATCTGTCTCACATAAATATATAGCTGGGATGAAGAGTGTAGAATGGAAGGAACAAAGGATATAAGGGAGGTCATGACTATCAACTAGAATAAAAAATTAAAAAAAAACATTAAAAAGAGACAAGCACGTAATATTGTACGTCTACATCAACAACACGTAGCTAGAGTTTAGCATAATTATTGTATTTTCAGAGCTTTAGTATTATTTCTCTCAAGTTAAAAAGGTTATTTTAGAAAGACCCAATATAACAAAAAATAATGATAATATAAATAAATAAATAAATGTGTCTACATAAAATAATAAAAATAATTTAATAGAAAATACAATACACATCAAACATAATATTACATACACAAACTAGGAAAAGCACAAAAAAAACTACCGTATATATACATATAAATAAAGTAGTTCTTTTTATTTTGATTTTTTCCTTTTTTTCCTTTCTATCTTGACACAACAAGCCAACTTGACATACTTTTCGGATCAGGAGTTTCCCAACGTTGCTGTCTTCTGTCATCTGTTTAATTTCGTATTTCCTGTTATTTTCAATTTTATTATTGTATAGAATTGGAATAATAGTTGATGATAGGATTTTTAGATGTTGATG
>JANTPM010000244.1:14290576-14308009 GCA_025434745.1 Erythroxylum divaricatum | reverse complement strand
AAGCACTAAAATTCCAAATTATTCTAACTAAAAGAAATTATCAATTTAAACCTCAAAATAAATCAAATATGCTTAATACGAATCGGGGCCCAACACTTTATTTGTAATTTTTATTATAGGGTAATTGGAGGAATTGAAGTTTAAAAAGATTAAAAAGTAGTGATTCAATGCATTTAAAACATTGAAGAAGAATCAAAAATGACAATGCTGATAGTAGTAGTTGGAAGGAAAAGCAAGATAGAAATGGCAACGTGTATGAAGAGGCTTACGGGGAATTGAAGAGAAGAACAAAAACGACGTAGTAGTGCATGTGTTTTGCAAGGGTTTTGGGAGTGTACACTGAAGTGGACTAAAAAGAGAGCAACATAAATTGTCACATCAAAGAAGAGAAGAGAGGTGGTAGAAGTGGGGTATACGTGGTATTTGAAGGGTTTAAGAGACAGAAGCAGAAGCATGAACTATCAACTTAAAAATTAGTCACATCAAGCTACATAGGAGCTGACGGTAGGGTGGTCTGCATGAGTTTTGTGTGGTTTGGGAGTGTGGGCACGATGCTGTGGAGACCAAGGGGACATAAAGAGAGTGTGGTGTGTGCCCACATAGTAACCGCTATGATGCCCTAATACCCCCTGGGAGGATATTGCGAGTGCCACACACATAGAACACACTGAACACGAAGCATTTCAAAACATACAAAGCATTTTATGCATGCATTACCAGAATTACAACAAACGTACATCGCAGATCATAATTTGAAAAATAGCCTGAATTAAGGTTATTACAACCCATCAAAACAAAAATTCAGGAGTTATAAACAACAGATACAAGTCCAAAAACAATCTCAAAATACATATGAGTAAAACAAAAATCAGAATCCTTTGACCATCGCGGTTGTCTTGTCCTAGTTCCTACGTCCCTCTTTTATGAGACAAATCTACTGTGCTAAGCATATAGCTTAGTGAGTAATAACTAAACTATAAGTCAACAACAGATACAGAAATTTAGAACAAAACAGAGTTTTATAAATAACAGAATTGTTCAACATAAGAGGGTATAAACCCTTCAGAAACTGAGTACAATTTAGCTTATGCCAAAATCAAACTGATATCATAGTACAAAATCATAAGACTACTAAATTCATTTACAGAAGTGGGTAACAGGACTTATACAGAAGATACCATAATTGGTAACATATCACATAAGAGACTTACGTCTCAATAACAAAAGGCACCGAAGTGTCAGACACTAAAGTGTTAATAACAAAAGACACCGAAGAGTCACTAAAGCAGTTGCAAACCTTTCTAGGTATGCCTATTTACCCACAACAAGATGTCAACAATTTTAAAACAAAATAAGGTCATTTCAGACATTTCATATGCAAAGCAAGTAGTCAATCATATTCACATGCAAGTAGTACTTTCAATGATATAAACATGCATCAATCGCCTCAGACAATCATTGTCCAGAATTCAGAACACAATCAGCATAAATCAAATTCAACAACCAGAACAAAGTAAGATAAGTAGCACTTCAATATCACATTCATCAATCAATACCTCAGACCTTCATGTCCAGAATCAGTACACAAATCAGTACACATTCATCAACATCAAATTCAATTCAGTAATAAACAAAACAAATCAAGGTGAGACCATCTTAGGTTACTCACAAAAGCTTCCTGTTTGCTTATTGCCTCGAAGTCCCGGCAATATCTGGAATCGGTCGCTTTAAGGGTTCCTCTAAAACATTCAATAAAAACATATATTACTATTGTGCACAATTATGAATTCAATTGTTCACATTCATGTATACTGAATATGTATGATGCATGTTCATTTCAAAAATTTAGGTATCCTTAATCTTATCACATTATCGATTACGTGAAATCATACTCAATCCCTCAATCCAGATTTATTTCACAATCCACCTTCGGATCCACTTTGCTCAATTATTATCATTAGGAAGGTGAGGTAATTTGGTAATAATTCCTTATAGAAAGTTATCCCTATTTGTCTCAAGTTTCCAATGATATCAAGTTCATCCAATTTGGTTTAGTATTCAATGAGTTATGCTCAAAATACCACAAACTGTGTACATTTGAAATTTTGGCTAATGCATGATCATGCCTCCAAGTTGTACACCTTATCACTCTCAATTACAATATCCAAAAATTACAAACTTTATACAAATTTAAAGCTAATAGAATAAGCTACAAAGTTGGTGAAGACACCTCGGTCTACTTCAGCATACATCAATACAGTTTATTCAATAACCACAGGACATGATTTCTGTCCCTTGTAGTGCTACAGCCTAAGACAAGACTCAATTCCATGCTACTTTTGAAAGTCTTATAGATAGAATAAAAATTCAAATTCTTCAAGAAAGTTGTAGACCTATGGCTCAGGTTTAATCTGAATCATGAATCAACTCATTTTGAAATCTAGAGATCAAAATATAAGCAAAATACCAAAGCATGTTCAATAAAAACAATAACCATTTAGTAGCCTCTAGGCTTTAATCCGAAACTCACTTCTATTTTTACACCAAATTCATTTCAATTTTTATAGATCATTTTATCACAAACACATCACCATTATATACTCATTCAAAAACCAATTTGTTTTTCATAAAATCATTAAACTCTAATCAATTTTCTGAAACCTCTTCACCTTCATAACATCAATCATAAACCTATAAAATTTTCAGATTTTTATCTTAAGTAGATTTCGGGTCAGATTTGTATTACAATTTTGACCTAGAAAATGGGGTATTTAGCCAACATCTTCTACTAATAAAATGTTTCTCAATGTTTTAAAAGTCTAATGACAGCAATATCATGCATTTTAGTTCAGTATCCTGCAAGTTATAATCAAAAATCCACAGACTGTTTTCATTCCTTAACATAACACTAATTTCAACTTCAAGCCAAATTTCTAGACTCTTAATGACATATTTTGAATTAGATTCTTTCATGAAAAACGTATTTATATGTCTCTAGTTTACTATAAATCAAACTCCATCCAATTTGGATATTCATAGATCAAGTTATGCTATAAATACTTATGTATGTTTAGTAAAATACTGCATATATCATATTCCAATGACTTCAATCACCGTATTTGCTTCTTCTTTCACCACACATGCAAGCTTCAACACCATTTACATATCCAGCACTCCCCAAGCACGAAAATATACACCATTCATGCATGCATTCAGTTACAAACATTAAAATGTCAACATAAATCATTTACACTATCATAAAACTTAAATCATTACTTACTTGATTTATAATTCAGAAAAATTCCAGAAATGGGGAGAGAAAATAAGGAGGAAGATGGTGTAGATGGTTTCGGTGAAGTCAAAGGGAAAGGGTTGCAGAAACATATTTTATTTTATTTTTTAATGCCTAGGTGTTTCATTAGTGCTTTAACACATGTCCCCATTGCATGTCTTCTACTTGTCCACTAGATAAGCTACCATTTTTCTCATACATATAGGTCCACAAGTCACACATGATTTTATCCATTTGTTACTCCATAATTTCTAATACAATTTTTACACTTCTATTTGTCTCTTATTTCAATATTTTTCTTAGTCTAAAATATCTCAAATTTTTTATAATTTTCCTAAAATTCACCAAAATTCTAAAATAATAACTATTATCACCAAATAAAATAAGAGGGTGAATCGAATAACAAACGATTAAATTGGGTTAACAAGAGTTAGGTGATTTAATAGAAATTAGAATTATATCAATATGGTAAATTGTGTGAAAATAGATCTTGTATAGGTTTTCGGTAGTTTATTAGAGAAGTTCAAAACTAATTAGGGTTTTGGATAGGTTTTAAATTCAAAATTTGTTACCTCTATAATTTGATTAGGGTTTATGATTTAGAGATAATGGTTATAACTCAAGAGAGAGTAATCAACTCTCGAATCATCTAGAACCAACAATCCAGTAATTTATAATCAGTTAGATTAGCATTAAGGATAAGTAAAATCCCTTTCTCTCAATTAGTAATTTCATTAGGTTGATTCTTGGGTGTGTTGCAATTATTGAGTAATTTTATTTTTGTGATTGATTCTTAATTTGATTTGACTGATTTAATTAATTTCTCGTTTTTAGTTTCATGTAATTTGATTTTTTCTATTGTTTTCTAGCCATGGATTTTAGGATTAGATTATCCCCTCCTCATGAGATTGACACCTTAAGAAGAAGAAGAAATCGTGAAAGCAACAATGGATGAGAAATTTCAGCAAGATTTGGATCACGAAGTGAACCAAGAATGTCAACAACAAACCCTTATGGATTTCATTAGACTAAGGTTTAATATGGCTAACCAAGGAGTAGCTAGGCCACCCATACAAGTAACCTCTTTCAAAATTAAACTAGCCCTCCTAAATATGCTTCAATAGAACATGCAATTATAAGGACCAACATTTGAAGATCCCAATGAACATATAGTGAGCTTCTTTGAAATATGTGATACCTTTCAATACCATCATATGTTGGAGGATACGATAAGAATTGGGCTCTTTCCTTTTACCTTAAGAGATAGAGTAAAGGCCTAGTATCATTCCCTCAACCCAACTAATGTCACAACTTAGGATCAACTAGTTCATTCCTTCTTAGACAAGTATTTTCCCTTTACTAAGACAATGAAGATTATCAAGGAGATTACCAACTTCTAGTAAAGTGACAAGGAATCGATCTATAAAGCATGGGAAAGATACAAGGATGTGTCAACAGAAATGCGCACACCATAACTTACCCAAATGAATTCTTGTTACAAACCTTCTATAATGGAGTAACCCCACATATAAGAGGCATCATCGACACAAGTTTAGGAGGATCACTAATGAGAAAGATACTAGATGAAGCAAAATAGTTGATAGAGGAGATGGTGAGTAATAACTGCCTATGGATGAACGAGTGGAATAAGGAAACCACTACTTTCTAATAACAAAAAGGAATTGTAGTTGTTGATCAAATGACAGAGATGTAAGCTAAAATTGAAAATTTAACTCAACAGCTCTATAACATGCAACCCTGGGTAGAAGAATCACCATAGCTTCTCGTGGACAAAAAATGTTAGAGGATAGTTTAGATCTCAAGGACAACCAAGCTTATAATGAGATAAACTGAGCTCAATAGAATCTAAATTGGATTAGATTTTAGATTAAATTGGAGGCATGGAGTATGCACATAGGAGGCATGAAGGCAAGTTCAAGAAAATCACTAAGAACTGCGCCTCTTCAATATATTATTTGGAGGTCCAATAAGTCAACTAGTGGAGGCACTCTGACTGTAGGAACCCTTCTAAGCAATATCGAATCTAACCTAAAGGAAAAAATTATGGCCATTACTGAGACCCAAAAAAAGAAACTCAAACATGCAAAAGAAGATGGAGATAATGGATAAGAACAAGCAATTATGGAATTCGTTCCAAGTAAGCTCGTAATTAAGTTAATCAAGGAACCTCGACCTAATTTTTTGTACCTATTCTAGTTCAACAGAAGTCAATTTCAAGTAAGGCAATTAGGAATTATAAGGAGGTTGAATTAAACAAGGTTGAGGCTTACGCTAAACAGTCAAGTTTCGAGGTATTTTCAAACTTTTCGGACCCTGAAAAAACCCTAAGGCTACTTAAAACAAAAAGTATATTTAAACAACAAGACAAAGAGATAGGTAGGAGCTTTTTCATAAGCCACTTTTGAGAAACCCTAGAGAGAATTCATCAAGAGATCGAGAAAGAGAAGAAGGAAGACAGAAGAGGAGAAGAAGTTAACTAGTTATACTTCCCGGATCAGAAGTTTCCCAATATCACTGCCTCCCATCATCTTTTTAGATCGCATTTCTTGTTTATTTTTAGTTTTATTATTGTATAAAATTGGAATAACAGTTTGATGATGGGATTTTTTTAATATTGAAGATGTTCTAAACTCACCTTTGGAGTTTTATATTTGAATTAATGAAATCTAATTGTTTATGTGTTTATTGGATTGGTAGTGATTTAATTCTATGATTGCATAATTCGATAATAAACTGAGAGGGTGAATCTAATGAAAAACAATTAAATTGGGCTGACGAGAGTTTGGTTATTTAATAGAAATTAGAATTAAATCAAATTAATAACTTGTACGAAGAAAGATCTTGCATAGGTTTTCGGTAGTTTATTAGAGAACTTCATAACTAATTAGGGTTTCAGATAGGTTGTAAGTTCAGAAATTGTAACCTCCATAATCTGATTAGGGTTTATGATTTCGGGATAATGGTTATAACTTGAGAGAGAGTAATCAACTGTATGATCGTCTAGAACCAACAATCCTGTAATTTGTAATCAATTAGGTTAACATTAAGGATAGGTAAAATTCCCTTTCTCCCAATTGGTAATTTCATTAGGTTGATTCTTGGGTGTGTTGCAATTTCTTAGTAATAGTATTTCTATGATTGATTCTTAATTTAATTTGATTAATTGAATTAATTTCTCATTTTTAGTTTCATGCAATTTGAATTTTTTTATTGTCATCTAGCCTTAGATTTTAGGATTAGATTATCCCTCCTCATGGGATCAACACCTTAGGTACTATGCTAACGAACCGTGCACTTGCAAATTATCAAGGGTTTTTTTAATTAAAACTTACATACATTAAATAGTTGATTACTTTATAGAGTAAAGAAACTTATGTAAGGAGATATTTTATCTCCTTACCTATTCAATATATGTATCAAAAACTCCGCAGACTAAGGAAAAATATCATATTTTCAAATAACTTTAAGTACCACATCAAGTGTAAAGAACTTCAATTATTTAACCTCACTTTTTTCTATGATATAGCAATGCTTTCTAAAGATGAAAGGGACTCCATTAACATCATTTTTAATTCTTTAATCTCCTTTCAATCTTTATCATGGATAAGCATTAATAAAAGGAAAATCAATATCCTATGCTCAGTACATACTAGCAGCTTTGTAACTTGACTCTCTAACGACACTAGGTTTTAACTTGGAAAGCCTCCTTTCAAGTACTTGGGAGTTCCTATGTTTGCCCCTAGGCTTATGTACAAGGTTTGGCAACCCCTCCTAAATATAATTTATAAGAGATTTAATATTATGAGTAATAAATTCTTGTTTTTTTAGGTGCGTTGTAACTAACCAAATCCACTCTCTCTAATAAATAGGTGTACTGGTGCACTCACTTGTTCCTTCCTTACCAAGCTCACTAAATACATTGATAGGATCTTAATAAATTAGCTTTGAAGTGGTGGTATATCTAAAAACAGCAAGACCAAACTCAAGTTGGTGAAAGTATGCTGACCTAAAGATTAAAGAGGATTAATGATAAAAAATATTAGGATTATCAATAAGGCATTGCTAGTTAAAACAAACTTTACATTGATTTTGAGTCCATTTAGGAAAAGTGGGTTCACTTTTATTGTCTCAAATGTAAAAACTTTTAGATTATCTAATTATAGACTTACCCCTCTTAGACTATGATTCAAAAATTAAAACTAATAAATAATAGAAATATGTAAAATACTTAGTTTTGATATAACATATGGCACCCCTTTGGCCCTCTCAACAAAACTCCAATGGCATCTATACTAATGCATCATATTCCTACATCCTCTAAAGTTATAAACTTTATTTCAGACAACACGTGGATGAAACTTTAACATTTCCATAATAGGAAGTGGTTCATATTTAGTAACATGTTTCCTAACCCTACCAATTCCTCGAAAGTAGATAAGATTATTTTCTTAAATCATAGTTTAAGCATATTCATTAAAAAAAATCATAGATGGAGCTCTTTTAAGATTCCCTTCCTCTTATCCAATGGTTCAACCTAGTGTGGAACTCATTCAACCTCTTTAAATATGCTTTTATTCCTTGGCTTGCTACTAATATAGAATCATTATTAAATAGAGGCTCAATTTTGAATCTTTCACCAATATGAACTACATTTTGTGTAATTAAGAGCCTGAAGATACATAACATTTATTCTTTATTGTAACTTTGGAAAATACATTTAATTTGATCCTACAATTTTGAAAGCTTCAATATAGAGCCCCTAATTGGGCACAAGTCATAACTTAGGCTAGTTTAATAAAACTAAAATGAATTAAAGATACTAAACTTTTTGCAACAACTCTGAATGGTTTATTCTACACAACCTAGTAGGAAACCAAAAAATATTAAAATGGAAATGTTTAGATCTTAGATCCTTCTACAGCAAAACACTAACCTAGATTAAAGAAATTATAGTAAACAGAACCAATACTGTTAACCTAAATACAAATACAACACAAAGCTTGAATGTATAGATTATCATCATTCCATCAATCCATCTACAATTCCCCATTTCTTTGAACACTTAATCCTTAAGCTTCCTCTATAGAAGTCACATTGCTTTATAAAAGTTTCACTACCATCCTATACTTCTAAATGAATCCTATAATCTATTACATAGCACTCTTTTATTGTTTATTTATCTTCACCAATTAGTTGGCCATAACTTAAGCAATGCATGTTACCTTAGATCTTTTTATGCAAAAAAAAGGAAATTATATCTTCTTTTAGAGCTCTATTCATTAGTATGTTTTCATTTCTCAAAAAATTCCTAACTATATTTATTTCTTATTTAAATTCAAATTTTTAATGAGTCATCCATTTACTATTTATATCCTTTTTCCTTTTGTTAACTGTGAACAATATATTCAACTTAATATTGTTAGAGAAGTGTTATAAAGGCAATCACCTTTACCACTTATTGTACAAATATTTTTGATTAATGAAAAGGGACTTTTGTTAATTTGATGTTCATATTCTTTATGAATAGTGATCTTAAATCGAGTTAATGAAGTCCTTGATACATTACATAACATGAAGGAAATCATGATGAGTTCATGATAATGAGACTCCTATCATGTGTAATTATGATAGTATCTAAATTATCCCTAGTCATAGGAATAATGAGATAGGACATTATTAATCTAAAAAGACTAGAAAATGTTATACTCCTTGATTAGATCAAGCAGTGGATCTCATAAGTTGTAAGCATAAGTTGTTTAGAGTTAACATGTGGATGCATGCTAAGAGTAGTAAGTACATTGGATGACCTGCCATGAGAACATCATATGGATAATCTATTCTAGTGTCAATGATAGTCTCATCATAGTAATGGTGTAAATATCCTTATACTTGAGGTACTCAAGGATATCTTGGATACTAATCTTGTACCTTGACTCCATTCCTCATTGCCTCTTAGAGGTTGCTCATAAGGTGGTGATTTGGTACAGCTTCAGGTATTCAAAGGTAATTGAGTATTCAATAAAGGATTCACCACTCCTGATAAAAGGAGATGATACCCACCGCCTTTTGTTAGGGTCATTACCCGATAATCTCTAGCCAAAGTGGAAATGTCATGAAGATAGTCTTCAGTGATGAGTAATGAGCCTCTAGGACAAGAACTAACATCGCTTAGGCTATATGTGACATATTCAGTCTAGTGGGAGTTGACACTTTTACCATACTCTAGAATAATTAGGGTTTAGATGGTGAAAGGATGAATTACTCGGGAACATTGTCTATGGAAGGGTTCGTAGTCAATGCACTGACTTTTCAGTCAACCGGGGATCATGATATGTTGTTAGATACTACCATGACTTGCTTGAATTAAGTGTTAATTCAAGTGGCCAACATAATAGGGAACCTAGTGGATCACATGCATTAAAGATGCGAAGAATGAGTAAAATGATTTTGGATGAGGATCCAAGATATGAGAGATGCATGAATAAGTTACACAAGTGTGGTAGTTTAAGGTCATTTGATTGTGAATCATATGACACATATAAATCTCGTTTATTAGGTAAGATGACAAAAACACCCTTTAATAAGCAAGATGAAAAAATTACTCTTAAATTAGCAAGATGACAAAATTACCCTTTAAAGAAGAGGTGGAAATTTTATGCTAAATTAAGTGGGGTTAAAAGTCACTTATTTCCCACTAACTCTCCATTAATGTTGGGGGTTAAAAGAAGGCCAAAGGGTGTAAGAACACATAAATTTTCGTGCAAGTGTTGTGTGAAAACAAGAGACTTTTTGGTGAAGTGTTCATCATCTTCTTTCATTCTCTACAAACACTCTCTCAAAGAATACATCACAAAGCTAACACTTTATGTGTGTTCTAGCCATTCTTCCTAAGAGGTTTTAGGCTTCGCTTTTCATGTGGATATCATTAGAGATGTCCTCCTTTGGTCATTGTGATTTACCACAACCTAAAAAGGGGAAGACAACGAAGAATGAAACATATTGTAAGGAACACATCTTAAGTTCATATTTTGTTAAAGTTATATCTAATGGTAGTTGAAAGTTCTTGGCTTTTCGGGTTTTGTTTTATATTTCAGCTACTGATTTCTATTTTTAATGCATATGAAGCAAGTTCAAAACACAAAAATACTTGTATTTTGTAAAAAATAATAATGCCTAATCTTATAGATTGAACAACCATTGATTATTAGTATTACACAATGGTATTAATAATTTTCATATAAAATTTTCAATATTACAAGTATACGAATTGTAACTTGTAGTACCAAAGGCATCTTTCCCATGAGGACCAATTAGAAACCTAATAACTTGAATAAAAATTTGGTATTAAAAGATTGATTGAATTAAAATAAATTACTAAAATTTAAATAACTAACAAAACAAAAAATTAAATAAGTGAGCTACCAATAAGAACGAATATAATCAATGTTAAAAACTTAGGAATTATTGTATCCTTATTTTTGTCTCCCCCTTATTCTTATTTATACAATTATTCTTCATCCTAGATATCCTAAGGTTTTGATCACCCTCTCTCGATATCTAATCAAGTAATAACAATTGAAATCGATAATAATATAATCGTAACCTTTAGATTCATAAAAAGACTCCTAACTATTCAATTAGATTTAAAGCAATCGTCAAGATAATTATTTCACATTTAATATCTCTCTTCATTTGTTAATTAATCTGACGATTTTAGGTTTATTAAGCTACTAACTCTCATTTCACACCTTAACATATATGACTTGATTCACTCTCTCAATTTATTACCAAATATAAGCATAACAAATATCATAAAGCATTCATAGATGTATTGATTTCAACAAGAATAATTTCAACAAAATAGATTAAAAAATCCCTAATATGAATTTAGAAACCCATAATCTTGTTTAACATCATAATAATCTAAACAAACATTTAAGAAAATCAAATAATTGAAGGGAACAGAAAGAAAAACTAATTGAATTTTTGATATGGAAATTTTGAATTTCTAAAGGTGTCTCCCCTTGATCTTCTTTTAATCTGGTGGCTACCACCATTTTTGTTGTTTTCATGTCTTTAAATAGTTCTTGAGGCTTCTAGGGTTGTTTCAAGGGTTTCCCCACTTAATTTGGTTCTAAAAATAGCCCAAAACCTCAAAATTTCAAAAATCTCGCAATTTGAACAGACAACTTGCCATAATTGTGACAATGCCACGATTGTGGCTTGAAAGGTTTCCTAGCCTCCGTGACGATTGTGCATGGGGTCACGATTATGACAAAGGCCCCATATAACATTCTTCGCATGCCATGATTGTGACACTTTCATCGTTGTGACCAACCTCCATGTTTCCAAGATCTTCTCTTTTCTTCACATTCCTATTTCCATACACTCACAAACACTTCAAATACTTTTGAAACATAAAATTAAGATCAAATTATTGCTCTAAACTAAGTAAACTCTTAAAACACATAAAAACATTAACAATAAAACAATTTTAAATCTATACATATGATAATCATTTAAGAAAACAAATAAGAACACACTTTAAACACATATCAACATCCTCACTCTTAAACCTTTGCTTGTCCTCAAGCTAAACTAAAAACCACACATAATTAAAAACAAAAAAAATGTAAACGCAAAATCATACAACATGCAATAAAGGTATAATGGCATCAAATCTTATAGAATTAACTCAACCTCAAACATCAATCACTCAAAAAGTGCCAACATACTAACTTATTCCTATCATGTTTGGGTACTTTGATTTAAAAATACATATTATTCAAAATATTTAACACCCCATTCATGCACTTACAACACTTGTAAGCATACATTTACTAATATTGATCAATGAAAAAGATAAATTATCACTAAGTAATCCTTCATGAAAATTGTTGCTATTTTGTAAAAGATCAATAGGTTTATCCTATTGCAAGCACCATTTTTAGATTTTCTTTAATGATAACCTAGTCTTTTGATGTGAAGGCAAAGTCTTTGTCATAAATTTCCCCCTTTTACTCAACTAGGTTCTATTTTTTTTTATTTAGTTTAGTTGAAGTGTTATTTTAGCCTTTTGACGCGAAAATAAACATTTTGTCATGAATGCCCTTGATTACTTATCTATATTATAACTCTCAACTAGCTACCATATCTATTCTTACCTAATTTTCTTTAAAAAAAAAGGCTAGGAGAATATTAATTTCATTTACCACTTTTTTCACATATAATTTCTTAGCCTGCCTCATTTCTTCTTAGTCAGTTTCTCTTATAAAAGGGTATTAATGATGCTAACCAAATTAATTGACTATAATTATAAATGTATATAATAAAATTCATAAAATGAAAGAATAATTTTCATATCCTAATTAACACGCATATTTAAGCCGAAGACATTCAAAACATAAAATTAACAAGTTATTATGCCTTTACAATTTAAATGACCATGTTCAAAGAAAGCTAATTCCATTTAATTCATGCCATTGGCACATCATGCAGCAAATTTTTTGCATTTTACCAACCTAATCAAAAGATAAAAAAATACAAACGCAAAATTTCACACATACATAAAATGCCAATGCGTAAATGTCCCTATAATTGAACAACACATTATCTTCAATGTGAGAAACAAAATCAATACAAATAAAGATAAATAACAATAAAACTAAGAGTAAGAAAACTTATGGTGATGTTGGCGATGATGGTGTTGGCGATGGAAGATTAAGTATTTTTGTTGTGACATATTGTTGTTGATGTTGATGATGTGCGACCTCCTTCAGTTACACCTCCATGGTTTGTAGATGACCCTCCATATGTTTGATATTTTTATCCATTTTATTCAAAACTTTCTCCCATCCTTCCTCTTCATCCTTCTTAGATTCTTCACTAGATGAGACTTCTTATTAGTTTTGTGTTGTAACAGAACTAAAGCTCTCATGTATAGTCTTGTATTTCACTTTTGGTTTTGAACCAATATATCGAAGTTCCAGACCATGACACTCTAAGATTTTCACTCGCCTTAATAGCTAATTTTCTTATTAAAATAATAACTATCGTTTGAAAATATAGGTAGACGTGAACACTCAAATTTTGTGATCTATGCACTAAAGAATAAATAAATCCTTTCAAAAACACTTATAACTTTGAGTTTTGGAAAAAATAGTGTAACATATAAATTTATGTAATAACAAATGTTTATGATTAAGAATAACATTCTTATGTGTATATTTTGGAGTAAATTCATCTAACCTAGTGATTTCTTCTAATATTGGTCATCCTGAAAGTTTTCATGTTTTTCAATACATTCAATTTTGGTAAACCACAAATATCTTCCATAATATCATAATCCACATTATGTGTGTTTCCATGCAATATAAACCAAAAATTATCTAATCTTTGTAGCTCAAATTGTAAAATTGTGTAAAATTTAATGGTTAAATCCTGATACATAGGAAATAGAATGAATAAATTTTTCCCAATGAATTTTTACAATCCAATTCTCAATGTTTTCTTTCAACTTTATATTTTCTAAGGTTGTAAAATTGAATTAACATGGTGCAGTAACAATTCTTAAACAAAAGGTTTGGAATCTTATATCTTTTTCTTCTAAAAGATCAAAAGAGACACTCCAAAATCCTTAGCCCTATCATATGCACCATCTTCTGACACTTTTTCTTTTCCTTTCTATGTTGAGCATTTATGATTTGCTTAAATTTTGGAGCCATGATTGAGTATATAACCTACAAAAATAACCAAGAAACACAACAAAAACATAAAATAACATATAAAAAGTGAGAGAGAGAAAAGTGTTGAAAAATCTTGTAGAACCCACTCAAAAGATGTGATTTTGTGTGGAAATCACTATATTTATGTAAAAGGGGTGATAATCTAGGTGAAAGATGAATGAAAATCATGAAAACCAAGTGAGATTGAAGAGAAATTTGAAAGAAAATAGAGAGTTTTGGAGGTGTCTATAAGTTTAGAGAGACAATATTAAGTTAAAAGAAGAGAAAACAAGTATTTAAAGGTGTAGGGCTTGAAAAGAAGGGAAACTAGGGTTATCTGGGACGTGGTTCATAAGTTTCCTTCTTACATACCTACATGATTATCAGGGTGCCACGATCATGGCAAGTCTCACCTATCACAATCATGGCAGACCATGTATGATTGCGACACTTCTAAAATCACGGCATGGTCAGAATATGCCACCTTTACCACGTTTTGCTCAATTTATGACAGCGCGTGTCAAGTGCACTACAAAATTCACCTAACTCTGCACATCAAAAACTTGTAGATATGATGAGTCAAGATTGTATCCAGAAGGAATTTTCAATTAATTCTTATAATGAAAATAATTGATGCAAAGGAAATTAAAGGGGGGTTTTGGGTTTTATACAATTGAGAAAATAAATTAAAATTAAACTAGCAAAAACAAATTATAGAAAACAATCGAAAATGACAAAAGAGTCGAATATGTGTAAAGTCTGATTCTAGGATCAAGCCTATCCTAAACATAATTAAACATATTCCAACATTCTAATATTTTCATATCTATCCTCGAACTATTGATCGTGGACTAACAATACGGTCTTCTAATCCTGGTATTCCCTTAGGTTATGTTTAATTAAGAGATGCTTGTTAATTAAACCTAGCTACCAAATAACCTAGGATATGATCTCTAAATTCAATTAGGCAGTCATATTATAAATTGAAAAATGGATCAATATAGGCAGTAACCTCACACATTTGAGTTATTTAACCTAAGTTATGTTGTTCCTAATGATTCAAGACTATTAGTAGCTACTAACGAACTTTAAATATAACAATTAGGGATTATATTCAACATTCTACCAATGGGTTCGTAATAAAATAATCCATTAAACACATTAAGATCATCTTTACAAAACCTGATTCAATCAACATCAAACAATGACAACAACTTGAAAAGAGAGATTTGACATTAAACAAGATGAGATAAGCTTAACCGGGATCCAAATGTCGACTTCACCTGTGAATCAGTGTTGAGAATTTAGCCCTCCATCTTCTCCATTAATCTCTAAGAAGAATGGCTACCGTCATCTCTTTCCATCTTAAAAATCAAAGAGAAAATGGTGAAGAATCTGGTTTGTCTACGCATCTCTCGATTATTCGTCTCTTCCATCACAAAACATTCTTTACATAATAAAGAGCCAAGTTAAAAGTTGACAGCTGGCCCTTCCTATATCCGTGAATGACTTCTCACGAGTGTGAGAAGGATCTCACGACTATAAGTAGTGCTCATGGCCTTGAGACACGTTACATGGGTGTGATAAGTGTCTAACGCCCATGAAAGCTATGTCATGATCGTAAGTTCATGCTCAGGACCATGACAATTTGGTTTTCTGGCCATGAGTCACAATGCTTCATTCTCCATTTTTATGCTTTGTCTTATCTCTTCTTCTTTTAATCTTCTTCTTCTTCTTACTCCATAAAGACAATAGAGTATGAATATCGAGAAGATGGCTCAATGAGTGTATTTTCTGCTCATTAGTTCTTATGCTTCCAAATAGTACCTAAAATCAAATATGAACTAAAGTGAGTATCTTAAGCATTCTAAAGCATTAAATCATTAAGCACATATTTACCTCATGTATCCGTCAGAACTTGTTCCCTAACCTACAAAAACTTTAAAAAATATGAGATTTGGTAATAAAAATCACTCTAAACACATTAAAAATAAGAAATCACATGCTAGAAGTCAAGAAAAACCTAACTGACATTTCAAGTTAATTTATGGTCATTAGATTGACCTTTTGTCATTCAAATCTTACTAATGAAGTGAAAAGAAAGAAATTACTTTCCTTTCTTGTTAAAAGACTCCTTCGAGGTACAGCTTACATCGTTGTCCATTCACCTTGAAGATTTCCTTATTACGGTTTTCTAATTCTAAAGCTCCATGCACAAATAAGTGGGTTTCTTTGAAAGGCCACTCCATCTAACTTGAGCTTTTCGAGAAATAGCTTCAATCTCCAATTAAATAATAAAACCAAATTTCCTACCTTTAACTCCTTTTTCTTAATGTGAGAATCATGTCATTTCTTAACGTTTTACTTATATAACTTGGCATTCTCATAAGCATTTAGTCTAAGTTCATCGGGATCATTCAACTTCAGAAGTCTTTTATCACCTGCTTGCTTCCAATCAAAATTTAAGGCTTTTGTCACCCAATATGCTCTATGCTCTAAGTCCATAAGCAGGTGACAAGCCTTAGCATAAACAAACCAAAATGGGGTCATACTAATTGAAGTCTTGAAGATTGTTTTATAGGCCCATAGAGCATCATCCAGCTTGAATGCTTAATCTTTCATTGAACTAATTACCGTATTCTCCAATGTTCTTTTGGCTTTTGGTTAACAACCTCCACTTATCCAATTTTTTTAGGTGATATGGAGTCGCAACACGATGGTAGACTTATTATCTTCTAAAAAGAGCATCTAAATATTTATTGCAAAAATGTGCTCCTTTATTGCTAATTATGGCTTCTGGCACTCTACGTAGATTGACTAATCTCTTAATAAATTTTACACCACATTTGCATCATTATATGGAGTCACCATAGCCTTATCCTATTATGATACGTTGTCCACTCCTGATAAAATAAATGTCTTCCCTATAAAGGATAGGAATGGTCCTATTAAGTCTAGTCCCTACACCTCACACTCTTCCACTTCCATAATGTTATACAATGGAATTTCATCTCTCTTAAAGATGTTTTCCACTCTTCAGTATCTATCACACTATGTAACAATGTTGGGTCCGAGTCTCGCAAGTCCAATCCCCGAGGTGGCCCCTCGAGTCGCGCCGACGACAAGCGCTCCATACATCGTCGGACCCGATCCCAACATCCATACAAAGAACTAATTCGATTCGGATAACGATAGATATATTCATACATATACATATTTTAAACACATATTCATCATTTCAAATGCATAAACCAACTGTCATTTGCATTCAAAGACATTCATCAATACTCTCGAATTATCACATATTGCAAAATAAAAGGAAATCTCAAAATACAAGAGTATGCTTCATGTGGAAATGCTGGTGGGCTAACCAAAGAACTAACTTAATGCAAAGCT
>JANTPM010000244.1:14279222-14290476 GCA_025434745.1 Erythroxylum divaricatum | reverse complement strand
GTCATTATCCATAATACTCCCAATTAACTCAGATTAAGACAAAATCACAATTCATACTGAATAATATCATAAAAAAAAATTCGGGGTCTAACAAGCAAAGTCACAAACATCCTTGAACAAGTTTGACCAATAAAAATTGCATTCCAATTGATATGTGTTTAAATCTTGATGCATCTAATATACTATACTTAGTGACTAATTCCTTAGAAATGCTTAAGATACTCGCATTAGCTCATATTTGATCTTAGGTACATTTTGGAAGTGAAGGAACTAAAGTGACCCAAAAGCATGTCCATTTAAGCCATCTTCTCAATTTCCATAGTATATTGATTTATGGAGCATGAAGAAGAAGAGGATTAAAAGCAAGAGAAGACAATTAAATGCCAAGAAAGACAAGATATATGCTAGAAATACAAAGAAGAAGGAGATTAAAGCAAGAAGAAGAAAAAAAATGAAAAGAAGTGAAGAATGAACCATTAAAATATATCATGTCTATGTTGGAAAAGTTGCAAAGCCGTGAGTGAGTGTGTAACAGTTATGCAACAAGATACATGGGAATGAGCTATTCCTCTTACCCATGCAAGGTCGTGATTGCCATAAAGTGAAGATGATGTAAGGTAACAACTGCTTCTAGCAGTTCTTCTCACACCAACATCCATGCATGTTTCTTGACATCCCTCCCATGAATCTTCTCATGCTTCTAGCCAGCTACCATGCTATCACGTTGACAGCTACCATGCTATCACGTTGACAGCTCTCATGCACTTGTCATTCTTCTCACAGTGATGCTATATCGTGCTTCTCTCTTGCCAACTATCCATGCATGTTTCTAGCTCCTATACCATACATAGCCATATACCAAGCTTCTCATGACATTGAGAAGCTAGTCATGGGTGTGATAGATTAAGTCACACCCATGAGGTGCTCTCACTAATACTTATGCCACTTATTTTCTACACAATGCCCTGCATAGATAGATTCATAACAATGTATTAGTATGCCTAACGTTTCTTCCTCTCAAACACATGTTCTTATTAATCTATAAGCACATTTTTTTGTAAAGGATTGGTTAATCTCATAAATTAGTGCACTCTTACGAGAGCTGCTTCTGCTATTAATAAGATAGATAAAAGGGAAGGATAGCACTTGTAATGTAATTAAGTATATCAACATACCATGGTACCACAATGTGGTTTAACAACATCAAGATTTCATAAGGGAAACGTTCATTAATGTCCTCACTTTATTGTAATTCCCCTCCTTTAAGATTTGATAAATGGTTAGCTACCACATTTTCGGCTCTTGTTGATGCTGTCAAATGGACCATAAAATAAAACTAACTATGCACATTAAGATTTATAGCAATAGTGAGTAAGGAAAGTATATATAGACAGTGTTTGTTTAGCTTTTGTAATGAAAAAAATTAGTGTTTAGGTTATGGGGAGTTTGGTTTGGTTTCAAATAAAAAAATAAAGTAAAATTAAACTAATGAAAAAAATTAAAGAAAAAAATCAAAAGGTGATAAAAGTGATTAATTGATTTGAAATTTCATCCTCAGTTCAATCTTGACCTACACATGAATAAACATACTTCAATTTCTTGTTATTATCATACCTCTCCTAGCAACTATTAATCATAGGTTAATAACAAGCTCTGTTAACATCGGTTTTCCCTTATGTCATGCTTTGTTAAACTAAGCTTTTTAACTAAACCTGGCTATCGAACAAACTAGAACAAGCTTTCTAGATTTAATATGACAACCATATTAATGGCTAGGAAAAAACATTAATAAAGTTAACAACCACATAAGCTCGGGTTATTTAAATAAGGTTATTTTATCTCTAATGATCCCTAATGATTTGACACCATTAATTGCCACAAATGAATCAGAAACACAATGATTATGTATTGTATTCAAGATTCTAGCAATGGGTTTTCTTAAAAACAACCTAATGAACATATTTAGATCATCTTTATACAAACACCTAAGTCAATGAACAGAGGATAACATAAATAATCCCTAAAGAGAGAATGATTCAACATTACACAATAAAGATACGTCCAAATGTAATGTTCAACTTTGATTTGATCTCCGAATCGGTTTAAGGAAGTTTAGCCTTCTATAGGTCTCCAAAGAATGTGTGCTGCTTTAACCCTCCTTTTCTTCCAAAATCGATCCATCCTTCATTAACCGCTCAAATGTCTATTTATATGAAAAATTAGAGTTCTAGGAAGATGTTGTGCATCAAAACATGCAGACTAAGAAAATCCTAATTTTCGTGAAGATTCATGGTTGGATACACGATCGTTTATCCAATCGTGTAAGTCTAAAAATGCATCTTATTATGTGTATACAGTTATGTATCTTTCATATCATCTTTAAAACCTCATTTTCTTGCATTTTCTTGTCCTATATTCACTCTAATTCTTCTCCTCCTTGCTCCATAGTGACAATTGAGTATAAACATTAAGAGCATAGCTCAAAAGATGTGCTTTTAACTCATTTTTGCTCTTATGCTTCCAAATAGTTCCTAAATTCAAATGTGAAACAAAATGAGTTTCTTAAACATTTCATAGCATTAATCACTAAGTGTTATGGAATAAATGTACAATCAATTAAGCACATATCAATTTTACCCACACTTAGATTCTGGCTGTCCTCGGGGAAAATAATAAAATCAAAGTCACAAACCAAAACACTTACTCATTTTCTATATTTTCCAGGAATAGATACTTATAAAAAAAAGAGGAATAACTTTCAAAACCATGATAAAAAATCAACATTCAATGCCTCTACTCATCACCAATCAATAATCATTCCCTTTAGAAACTAAGCAATCCAGAGGTAGAAATGGACAAAATATGTCTAAATATGATAGATTGATGGGTACAATCATACACCATTCATGATCTTGACATTCTAAGACTTTGTATATCATTTCATTTCTCCACCACTAGGATTCACAAACGCAATCATGAATCATTAGGACCTTTTAAGGTTGTAATATAGGTAAAGGTCGTGGTGAGATGTATTTGGGTAATTTGGTGTAAAAGCCATCAAAGCTAGTAAAGTAAGAATAACACTCAATATAACTTCAAATATAAAAATCAACATTTACTTAAAACTGTGTACATCAACTATGATGAATGCAAAAACTGTTTCATAGCTCAAATTCAACCCTTCACTTTATAAACCACATGAAGTAATAATCACTCACAAAAGATGATCATAAACTACATCTCCCTCGTTCAAATCGTAATCAAATAAACCTTTCCATACAACTTTAGGAAGAAAAAATAATCATGAATAACATTGCAAAACAAATGCATTTCCTCCTTCATAATGTTTTTTAAAAAATTCTTTTTTCTTTCTCTTTCTCTTTTCTCTTTTTCTTTCTTCTTTTCTTTCTTTTTTTCAATAAAAATTGAAAGAAGTTACATCAACATTTCAAATTCATTAATAAGAGATAAAATGATATTCCAAAAATTATAACCAGCCTACATATATGCACACCCCCACACATGCTTTTGTGCATCAATAATCAATAAATGCTCCACTAGCGTTAAGGCTTGGGTAGGAAATTTAACTAAGTTAAAAGCATTTAATATGGTTAGCATACAAAAGGCAATTAAAGCTCAAGGGAGCTTATCAAAAAGGAAAAAATCATATCAATAGTTGGGTTATTTTGTTAATGTATTATATAAGACAATGAACACCTATATCATTTCCATGTTAACGCATGTGACAAAAATATGGTGCCAAATAGAAAATCAAAGCAAAGTTAGGATGTACATGTCATGAAGGTCACAAATAATCAAAAGACAATAAGACTAATATAGATGTGTCAGTTAATGAAGGCTAAAAAATCTCACTAGGTTATGTCTACCACTAGTCACTGCTCTTTTAAAGATAATGCATATTAACCAATCACGAGAATAAACATAGATGCTCAAGTTGCCATGAATTTTTCTAGTTAATTCACTGTTTAATAACGACTATGTAATCCTTGAAGCAATAGAGAAAGAGAAATTTGGTTTTTTTGTATTGATTGTTTCTCTTTCAAAAAAAACTTACAAATATATAAGAAACAAACAAACTTAAATACATACATGCATATCCTAACAAAAGTGAAAATGTAAAGGAAAAGAAATAAACTTCCCTTAGGTTACCTCCTAAGAAATTCCTTTATTTATTGTCACTAACTCGACTCCTTGTTTTCCTCATCATGTGACAAATTATAATCTTTAGGTGCCACAACTTGTGCTTTTTGCACTTGAGGTTCTTGAAGATAAGGCTTAAGTTAATGATCTTTCATATTCAGTGTCTTACCTATCCTTATACTCTTAATCTCTACTGAGTCTCTACACTTATAAAAAATCTCAAATATCTCTTCATGCTTTTCATCCTCATTTAATTTCTCCAATCTGTTAGATAAAGGTGAAGGGTTAGTCTTAATAATAATTAGGGATTCAATACTTCACCTTCGAGCTAAATGATATATCCTTATCTCCTTCAAGTTCCTTCTCCACTTCTTCTACAATAGCAATCCCTTAAGAATTATTCTTAGGATTCTCAAGTTCCTCTCCACTTCTTAAGGTCGCTGCATTAACCTTCATTGGATTCACCTCAGGTTAAGATCGTTGCATCTCTTCACTTTGCAATTCTAGGCATTTTTTGACTACTATTAACTAACCCATCTAGCTTGCTAAGTTCTAGATTCTAGACGTTGTATCTTATTGAAATTATACCACCTCCTACTGAAATTGCATAGTATTAGTAGCAAGAGACATAACTAAGTCTTCCACAGATGTCACTAAGTTGGAATTAGAGGCCTCTGGTCTATTCAAAAATTATTGTGCATCCTACAACCTATCACAAAAGTAGTTTTATTGGTTATCCCCACCATAGCTAAAATTCGTATTATTGCTCCAAGCTTGGTTATAGAATTGAGAACATGGGTTATAGGGAAATTTTCCACCAATAGCACTAATAATATCCAGCAGAGACATACTCCCTTCACAGTGTCCTTCCTTTTTATACACAAAAGCAAACAAACTTGAAAAACTCAAGAAATAAATGTAAAAGTAATTGGAAATAAATAAAGCATCACACTCCCCAAAAATAGCGTCAAAATTATTGATGTCTTTCAAATGCATCAAAAATTAAACCTAACTCTACATATTAAGATTTATAGCAGTGTTGAGTAACGATCGTATCAACAAAGAGTTCGTACAACTTTTGCAATGAAAGAAATTAGTGTTTAGGTTTTGGGTCAGGGGTAGGGGGATAGGGGATGGGGGATGGGATTTGCTTTCAGATAACATAATAAAATAAAAATAAATTAATTAAAGAAAATTAAAGAAAACAATCAAAAAGTGATAAAAGTGATTAATGGATTTGAAAATCCGATCCTCAATTCAATATCAGCCTACACAAGAATACGCATAATTCAATGTCTTGTTTGTCTCATACCTCTCCTAGTAACTATTAATCGTAGGTTAACAACAAGCTCTGTCAATCCTTGTTTTCCCTTAGGTCAAGCTTAGTTAAAACAAGCTCTTTAAATAAATTTAACTATCGAAAAACCTAGAATAAGCTCTTTAGATTTAATAAGAAAGTCATATTATGAGTTAGGAAACATATTAATCAAGGTAACAGCCACATTAGCTCACGTCATTTAACCAAGATTGTGCCACAAATGAATTGAAAATGCAATGATTACGTATTGTATTCAAGATTCGAGCAATGGGTTTTTATAAAAACAACTTAATGAATGCATTTAGATCATTTTATACAAATACCCAAATTAATAAACATAGGATAACATAAACAATCTCTAAAGAGAAAATGATTCAACATTACTAGTGAAGATATTCCCAAATGTGATGTTTGGCTTCGATTTCACCTCCGAATTGAATTGAGGATGCTTAACCCTCTATAGGTCTCCAAAGAATGTGTGCTCTGCCCCTCCTTTTCTTCCAAAACTAATCCATCCTTCATGAGTCGCTCAAATGTCTGTTTATATAAATTTCAGGGTTCTAGGAAGATGCATGATTGGATGCACAAATACTGATTTTTGTGAAGATACATGGTGTATCCAACCATGCAAGTTCAAAAATTCTTCTTCTTATTTAAGTACAACCTAATAGTTATAGGTTGCATGATGTTTTAATAGGTATTTTAGTATGTTTTTAGTTGTTAATTAATTGATGTATGCATGTTTAGGTTTAGAATTGCATTAGTTGGTTAGATATTTGTGTCTTGACTGTTATGTGGGTTAAAGGCATGCTATTGACCTTTAATTTTGTATATTTGATATGCCTTGATGTATTTGTTAGTGTTTAAGAGCAGATATTAAAGAATAGAGAAGATTCAGATGAAGCATGGAAGAAGACCTAAGGCCACAATCATGATAGAAACCTTTGTGAGGTGCCACGATCGTGTCCTAATCTGCCACAATTATTGGGTACCCTTTTTTAAAACCCAACCCTTACTCTGATACCATACATGTTGGGTCCCTGGATCCAGAGCCCAACTCTTGAACCATAAAACGTGAGTGTATTCCAAGAAATCACCTTAACCATTATTGGTTCATCTTCTTTCTCTGAAACCAAACATATTGGACCCTGATTCTGGAGCCCAACATTCGGAATAAAAAAAAAAGTGATCTTTGTAATCAAATCATTGCTTTAACTTCATAACAGTCTTTGGAAAAATCTTCCCACCAAAATTTCAACTTTGACTTCTTCAGAAGAGTGATGTGCCCACACCATTCAAACGCCAAAATTACAAATTGACTTCTTCAAAATATAACCATAGCTCTAAGTCTCTAGTTTAATTTGAAGTAAGAACCATCTCAATCGGAGCTCTACCGTTCAAGATATAACTAAAATACCAAAGTATGTTTCGTAAATAACCAATTCATGCTCTTCTAATCAATTTCCTCATTTTCTCACCAAAAATATTTTTTACACCAAACCCAAAGGTCACCAATTTTTATATAGAAGTAGTAAAATGTCTTAGGAATCTATTGCTTCAAGAATCACTTCCTTCGGAGGTCGGATGACGAAGTTATGGCCAAAAGAATCCAATATGTTTATACCCTTAATCACTTTGTACCTATCTTGGCGCAATTGCATAACCTTTGGTAAAAATGTCGGATTGATGTTGTTTGTGAACTATTGGAAAGAGGACTTTGAGATCTACAACTCTCATGAAGGACTCAAAGTGAGATACTGCCTTTAAAAGAGTCAAAATCATGATTTAATGTAGCTGTCCTAAATGTTCATTTAATGGACATACATGTCCGCCTAACAGACATAGACGAGCTTGGAAACCATTTTTTCACCCAAAAAGGTCTGTTAAATGGACCTAAAGTCCATTAAAAGGATATGGGCAATGCTGGAGGTCATTTTTTACTTGAGAAGGTCCATTAAACAGGTATGGGGGTTTCCTAGACCCCTCCAAAATCCTTTCAATGCTTCCTACATCCATTCTAACATCATATTCACTCATAATCTTCATAATTTCACTTCTTCTAATACAATAACACTCCTAAAACATTCAATTGCCAATTTGATTGCATCAAACTCCCAAACCTAAACTCAAATGACTTATAAAATACACAACTCTCATCATTCACTATAGCTGTCATGTTCATACTTACTATACAACATTATCACTTATAATGCTAATATCTCTCAACTCCGATACCCAAAATTTGCATACTTTATAACGTTGGAAAGATAAGAAGATAAGCTATAACTTTTCAGAAGACAACTTTATCTATTTCTATCTAGATTAGTCCTATTTTTCCCTTGAAGTTAGAACACAATTCCTATCTTTCCTTTTCATAATACATCTTACTTATATGAAACAATAATTCGAAATCAAAATTTATCATCTCAATTTGGTAACTTCCTCAAGTGTACCTAATTCTAACTTAACCTCATCCTTAATTAATTCACATTTCAACTCCACCTCATCCATACACAAATTCACATTTCATTATCATCATGAAATAAGAGTTTTACAAAACTTTAATGGCATTTCCAAGCCACATTTCATCATCAATATCAAAATTAAAAATAAAAAAGATGCAAAACCCAATAATTCTCGAAATACATTTGAAGCCTTGTTTTACATAAACTACTCCAAAGCAAAACAAAACATGCAAATTCGGAGTAATGTCTTGACTTTCTTACACTCATTCTCTTGCTCATCACCTGAATAGGGGAAGGAGAGTGGGGGTGAGCTTGAAAGCTCATAGGTAATAGGTTTATAACGAGAAATAAGCAAAAACCATTGAAATATTTATTTCTATTGAAATTTTCACATTGAAATTCATGTAACACATATTTCCCAAATTCACAATTTATCACGCAATTCATAAACAACATGAATCATGCACTTATCAAACTTATCAGAATCATAAACACTTAAGCACATCAGAAATGGTTTGGGTGGTTCCGTAACAGAACACACTACACATTTCCCATAAGGGTCCTGTGTAGCCGTGAACAAAACGTACTATCGCAATCCCACAAAATGGTTTTGCGTAGCTGTTAACTTATGGGAGTCCGTGAAGGAGTTCCATGTCACTAGCAGACAGGCGAGAGAAGCCTTTAGACAAGTGCATTTGACTGATAGAACAGACCACCACAAACCCACATAATATGTAATTCGTGACTTGAAAACCAATTGCCCAAATGGCACATTTTTGAAAACTTGTCTTTCATGAGTATGGCATATTTCATATGCATTTCTATCATCATTTCACAATTCATCATCAAAATTCATACACCAAAATATGTAGCAATTTCACAAATCATTCAAAAGCAATAAAAGCAACATTTATGAAGTAATTGAAATCATTTTTCTTTCTTGATTTGGACAAAAACGTCAATGCTCATTACTCAATTATAAACATGAAACCCACCTTGATTTCCTTGCTTGAAACTTGCTCAAAGATGTCTCTCCCCTTACTCCTCTTGCCTTCCTTGATTTCCTTCATCAAAGGCAAAATCCCCCATTCAATAGGAATTCCAATTGGAGAACCCATAAGACATATTCACTAAAATTTATCCTGGAATCCTTAAACTCATACACTTCTTAAGCTATATGAACCAAATCCCTTTCAAAAATCCAACAAATTAAAAATGCTCTTACCTTGATTCTTCACCAAACAATGTGCTTCTTGGCTCTAATGGAAGCTCTACTCTCCCTCTTCCTTTTTCCCTTCTTGAGCATTCTCAAAATCTTCCTTTAAAACTAAGAAAAATCAAAACCTGGCTTGCTCTTCTTCTTTCTCTCTTTTGCCTCTCCAATGACACTTTCTCTCTCTTTTCTCTTCAATTTCGTTTTTAGCTTCTTTCAATTCTAAGACACTCTTTTCTTCTCCCTTTTATACACTAATGATTGTAGAAAGACCCTTCTACCCTTTCTTATGTGTCTTCTAACTTAAATGCTTAAGTGACTTGCCAATTTTGCCCCTCATGCAATCTTGCCACCCCAATTCAATTTAACCCATGTCATATAATCTTACTCACATTGACATGTTAATTAACTCCACAAAAATACTCTATTGAAACCTAAAAATTCATTTAAGTCATTGCCTAACTTCTTCCAAGAAATCAAGACAACCCCCCTTTTGATCAGGTAACTGAAGGAAGTTGATAACACTTCCTTCTAGAAAAATGTTTCTCATTGTCTTAATTTTCTAATAACACCAAAATTATTCAATTTGGTTTGAAAATCTGAAAGTTATAACCCAAACATTTCTGAACTATTCTTATACTTAAACAATATTCTATGCTCAAATTCCATCCAGAAATTGAAATTCTTAGGGACTGAATTAAAACTCGATTTCATCAGAAATTTGTAGAACTATGCAACTAATTTACTCTAAATTAAAAATCATCTCATTTGGATAACTAGAGAAAAAGTTATGGCTAAAAAACTGAAACATACTTAGCGAACATGTTTCAAACTACATTTTCCTGCTTTTAACTTCCAACATTTCACATACAATATTTCTTACTTCCAAGAAATGTTTGGGGTCCAACATCAAGTGCAATAGAGAGGTATATAAAATTTAAAAATATGACTCTATATTGTGTTAAGTAATTGGAGAGGAATAAAAAATGGTCACTTCTTTGGGCTTGTTCCACTCTTGGAGATTTGTAATCAAAGTCTGAATCATTACATATGAAACATCCTGGATTATTATTATTCTTTTAGATATAAGGCTGAATATTTTTTCCATTTATTTTTTCTGCCCTTTATCATTACATAATTATGAATAGTAGCATCATATCATAATCCTTATTATTGCTTGCATGAAATATAAGATACATTGTATGATAAAAATTGCTCCTTAAGTTCTTATATTAGTACTGTAAGGGCCCAAATTGTACCTTAGATGGAATGTTACATGTTCATGAAAGAAAATGTATGATAGGTGTTAAAAATTATGATATAATTGAGAATGGCATATGACTTAAATTTTAGTTTAATGGATCATACTTAATGAATTGGAATTAATTAACACCATAAGGAAATTAAGGTATTAAAATGTACCTTTGGACTAGGAAAATGTCAAGTGACAAGATAAGTTGCTACATGAAAATCGGATGACTAGGACTATACATTGAATGAAATTTGGCATAGCTAAGGCATTGATAAATGACATGTAAATAAATTAATAAATGGCATAAATAAGTGAGGGACAAATGGCCTAATATATTGGTTACATTTCGCAGCTTCTATATGGGACAAATGAAGAACATGCATAATGACATGTGTTGTTACAATTTGATGACACACAGCACTTGATGAGACAAGTTTCTGCTATAGTTATTTTTGTTTTACTCACTCTTCACCATCTTACACTATCTCCACTGAGACTATCTCACTCACACCTCCTGGAGTTTTTGCTTGAATTTGGGTCATCAAAACTTAAGAATCCTTGCATGAGATTGCATCAAGAAAGCTACTTTATACTACCTTCTATGTTGTTATCATCTTAGTGTTAAGATCATCCTACATCTATGTTGGATCCCACTTCCAGAACCCAACTCTTCACAAAACCATAACACTTACAAACTTTGCTTTATACCACAAATACTGCGCCCCGTTTTCGAAACCTAACCTCGGGACAAAATATCATCATACTGAAGTGTTGGACCCCGATCTTTAAGTGAATTTTAGAAATATAAAAAGTATGATAAGTAAGTTCGTATGTGAAGTTTGTAT
>JANTPM010000244.1:14235964-14246143 GCA_025434745.1 Erythroxylum divaricatum | reverse complement strand
TGTTCATATTGCTTGTGAGTTTATGATAGCCTTGATGATTAAGGATTAAATTCATGGTTTGATGAACCAATTAAGCTGGAAATTATGAAGTTAGTGACTTGAACTTAGAGTTTGAAGGGTTTTGAAGTATTTAGGCTTGGGAATGAATAAATTTGTGAAGTCTACAAGTGGTTATGAAGTTAGGTTTAAGGTGAGAAGCATTAGAAGAGGAACTGGAGTTTTGAAAAGTGGCATGTCCGTTAAATGGACATGGATGTCTGTTAAATGGACAGCCTCGGGTGCAAAAATACCCCTTAGCCTACCCATGTCCGTTAGACGGACTTGTATGTCCGTTTAACGGACATTCTCAAAAGCATTTGGGCCACTTTCACCCGAACGTGTCCGTTAAACGGACATGGATGTCCGTTTAACAGACAGCTACGGGAAAGATTGTGAATTTGAACACAGTTAGAGGCCTAATTTCATTTTATGGTCTTCATGAGAGTTGTATATATAGATGTCTTCTTTCTAATGGTCTAAGAACGAACTAAATCTAACATCTAGATTAAAATTTATGGAAATCGCGCCAAAAGCATTTCAATTTGATTTTGGGTGTGAACATAGTCTTTTCTTTTGGGCATAAATCCCTCATCTGACCTCCAATTGAGGTGAGACTTGAACCATTAGATTTATAAGACATATATCTTTCTCCCTACAAAAATTTGTACCATTTGGAGTAAAATTGAAGAAGTTTTCATTAAAGTAAGTGAATGGTCGATTTGGAGATCATATTTGGAGTATGAGCTCTTTTAGGATTTTTTAAGCATAACTTGAGTTATACAACTCCGTTTGAGGTGATTCTTATTCCAAATCGAACTCGAGACTTAAGGCTACATTTTGTATGAACAAGTCAACTCATGATTTTTATGATTAATTGGTGTATGCTCGCCACGAATATTGAGTTACAGCTAATGACCCTGCAAGGTAATAAGCACAAGGCTTCAGGACTCAGGAAGTTGGGCCTTGGAAACGGGTCCAATAGATGTGGAATTAAAGCAAGAGTAAGAGTGTTAAGTTATAAGCAGTTGGGGTCTGGTCTCCGGATCAGGTTCTTACATGTTGGGCTTGAAAACGAGCTCCCACTCTCCTTAATAATATCGGCTACCAATATTTCACCAACAAGTTTTTCAATCTCTGCCTTCTAACAATGCAGGTAGAGATATGGACGCACATTAATTGATTCATTGCCCTCTTTTCAGACGATGCCATGTTCCTTCTCCATTATTATTAGTAATCCCATAGGCATGTTGAACACATCTTCAAACTCATTCAAAGGAGACTGAACTGCTGGTTCCACCGTTTCCTCCATATGCCCTACCTCAGCTTGCAGCTGGCCCAATTCAACCCAAACTCCCTGACCTTCAGCCTGACATACCTTCCACAGGGACTTGATGGACACGGCTGACTTGCATAAAATTAGGTCACCATGCAAAAACACCTCACTACTTCCCACCTTCACTCTCATCGTGAGCTCCTACCAATTATTACTTGTTTCCCCCAACGTTGTAAGCCATTTCATCCGTAAAATTACATCGGAGCTGCCCAATTCAAGACGTAAAAAATCCTTTACCACCACAAGTTCTTGCAATCTCACTACCACACCTTTACACACACCTTCACCCCCCACCGTCATTCTTGTCCCCATCACTACCCCATAACCTCCCATAGCCGATTTAGGCAAATCCAACTCCTCCACTAATATGATTGAAATAAAGTTGTGGGATGCGCCACTATCTATCAACACAACTACCTCCCGTCCCGTGACTTCTCCTAACAACTGGAGTGATTTAGGTGAGGTCAATCCCACTACAGAATTTAGGGATACATCCACATTACCCACAGTAGGTTCATCTCCCTCTACTTGCGTAGAAGCCATTTCCGAAGTTTCTTCCCCATCCGAGTCATCATTAACCAATAGCACCTGCAACTGGTGATTCTTACATTTATGCCCAGGGTGGTATTTTTTGTCACATTTAAAACACAATCCTTCTCTCTTCGTGCTTGCACCTTTGCTCCAGTGACCTGTTTGAAAGTACCACGTGAGATCTCGCGGTTAGGTACACTAGCTGTTGATGAGGTGTAGGAATGTCTGGATGTTTGGTTTGTGGTGCTATGTTGCAGCGAGGTTTGATAATTTGTGGTTCTGAGGTTTTGATTCCCAGTGTTTGTTTTGTGGTTTGAATGAGTGTGGGTAGTAGGTGAACTGATATGTGATGTCGTTTTGGTGGATGTCCACTTCCATGGATCTATGTTGGATAAAACTAAGCTTCGGGCCTCCACTCTTTGGGCTGTATCTATGGTCTCAGCTAGCTTGGTGGGATTAAGCACAATTACTTCAGCCCATATCTTAGGGACCAGACCGTTGATAAAAATGGCCATCAACTTCTCATCATCCAAATTCAGAGGTATGGATAAGGCTCAAACTGCTCCTTGTATTCCTGCACTATGTCGGTTTGTTTCAAAGATAGGAAACGTTGATAAGGAATATTGGTTGTGCCTCCAAGAAATCTGATCAAGATTTATTTCTTTAATTCTTCCCATGTCAAAAATTTCCTCCGCTTTTCTTAAAAATGAAGGCAAGAAAGAGCTCCACGCTCCAAGAAAACGACGGCTGGGTCCAACTTCTGCGCCTTGGTGAGATGATTCCCGGTGAAATACCTTTCCACTCGGAACACCCATGAGTGGGGGTCCTCGCTCGAGAAGAGTGGCATTTCAAGCTTCTTGGAATAATCCTTATGGTCACAATAATGGTAGGTGGGTGGGTTTTGTTCAGGGTTTTTGTCATTTATGGGCGTGGTGTTTTGGGTTAGGGGGTCATGGTGGTTATTGGATTCAGTTGAAGGTGAGTTGTGGCCAGAGGATCCAGTTTCAGTGTTAGCAGGTAATCAATTAGCAAACTCAGCCACACGTGCATCCGTTTTGGTCACATAGGCTAGCAAGGTTTCGGTTAATTAGGACATGTGTTTAGTGATATTTTCTTCTAACCTCTTCTCTATCGCTTCAATCTTATCTACCATTCTGGTATGTGGCATGAACAACAAATCAGAATCGATTTATGCTCTGATACCAAAAATGATGAGATTCGGCAATAACAAGAGCCAAACAAGCAACCTGGGTTTCAATAGAGCAGTAGCCGAGAACAACCAGCAGTAAAGAAATGACAGAACAGAATAATAGAGTAGAATACTTGATATTATATTATATTGAGAATGTTGAAATTATTGACAAAAAAAAGTAAGCAACAATTTGAGAGGTTAAATCTCTCCAAACACCAATTTGAGAGGGTGCATCTCTCCAACAAACTCATTGTAATTTCTTTTGAGTAAAAATAATGATCCCCCCATTCTTCCTTATCCTCTGATATATATATTACTTAATGATAACAAAATTCCCCTTCTTACTCGTACGTAACAAACACAAGTCAGCATGCCCATAATAAACTTCTCTCCATCTCACATCACTGGCCCACCTTCTCTAGCCCCACTCTCCTCTTCTTGTGTCTACAATAATGCTTTTGCACTAGAGGCCTATCAAGTTTATCAAATTGTGAAGAATTAATTGTTCCCTTGTTGTTACCTCAAACCCAATATCATCTTTTGATTTTTCAACAGTTCCAGAGTTCCTTTCGTTTCACATGGACATTATGATATTGCTAAATGCAATGACATGGAAATCTTTATCCTTCATTAAATCAACATTCATCCAGCATAAAAGTTTGTCCATGATAACTTGATAGATAGGTATCAAATTTATCAATGAGTAAAAGTTAGTACAATATAATGGATTTTAAATTATTACCTTTAATAATATTAAGAAGCAACGATAGTAATAAATTGTTACCATTTAATGAAAAAGGAAACGGTTACATTAAAATCAAATTAAACGTCTTCATTCTCTTGTAGAACATAAGCTTCCTCCTTCTCTTCAACCTTTAACTCCTCTCCATTTTGTAAATTCAGACTTGTTTTATTGGTTCTATCTACTTATCCATCAAGAGGTTTGCCTTTTTGAGTGAGTGATTATAAAGTTGGGCTAGTTCTGGATAATTATGAATATGAAGAATTGATTTTTCCTACATGCGTTGTTTTTAGTGCAAGTAAGATTCATGTTTTTCCCAAGTAGGTTGACCTAGAATACTTTCATTAGTATGCAATATTTTGGCTTTGCACTTAAGATTTCAAAGACATCTAATATGATCATACAGATATTTGAAAGTTATTGATGGGGAGTATGTGATTTAGTGCAGATGGATTGAAACTTTAATTGGATAGCTATTATTTAACCCATAAAAATTGTAGTTTAAAGATTTGATTATAAAGGTTTTTGTTAAATCATACACCTTTTTAATACTTATGGTGTACAAGATATTTTTATTTTATTTTAATGATATTTTCTGTTTTCTTTTAATGCATATGGTGTTCAATTGAGTTTTAATTTGGGGAAGACAAATCAGCCCACTAATTAATGATATACTTAAGAAATTCCTGTTTAGAATTTCTAAGTAGTAAGAATTTGTTTGAGTTTAGAAGAGTAGGGACAATGAAGATAAAATGCTATTAAAGACACTCTAGAGGTGGTGAATAGGCACATTAAACACAAGTAATTTTCTAGTAATTTGGAAAGAAGGAAAAATGATTCTTTCTATATGCTCTCCAAAGCTGTGTACCGTTCTATAAGTAGAATCTTTTGCATTTGATCTTCTTTATTTTGGTCATCTCCTTTTCTAAGTGACTATGTTAATTGAATTATTACATTAATTTATATTTAATAATTTTTATATTTTATGTTATATTTTTATTTTATAAAATTTTAATTATATTAAATATTCATACTTTTATTTTTAATATTTAATTAATTTAATAATAAAATTTGGTATGTTAAGAAATGAATTAAATTATAATTTAATATTAATGGTATAATAAAAATAAAAAGGATAATAAAATCAAATTCTTTTTAATTTTTCATTACAAATCTCAAAGAAGATTTTTATTTTCAATTTTTCATTACAAATTTTAACAAATTAGGTTTTTGTTTTCATAACAAAAATAGAAATTAAAGTAAGAAATAAAAAACCATAATAGCAAAAGGGAAGTGGAAAAAAATGACCCTTTAATTTTTTTAATAGTAACTTCTACACGTGTTTTTATTATATTTTTATTACTTAATATCCTTGTCTTTAATTTCAACTGTCGAATATAAAATGAAAACATTTACGAGATAAGGTTGAGAAGTGAAACATGAATGCTTTCGTATATAACTTTTAAAAAATCATTGATGAAGTAAATAGAATTAAAATATTTAAAAAGGTATTAATGTTCTTTTGAGTTTCTTTATTACTTTTGTTTTCTCTTTTGGTTCATTCTTTTAGGAAAGATCTTTCTTATTCATCAAATTTTTTTCTTTTTATTTTTATTATCATTCTATGAAATATCTCTCCTTCCTTATTCCTTTCCATCTAATGAGAATGATTTTCTCATCATGGATTGTATAAGTTACTATATGAATTCTCATTTGAGTTCATGAAGATACTACCCACTTAACATAAATGCTTACATGACCTCCTCCATATAGCTCACAAAATAATGCTTAAGATCGTCTTGTTGCTTTAGCAAGGCCATTAATCTTTGTTAAAATTGCTTCTATATGAGTTTCCAACAATTTGATCGCACTCATAGTGTGAATTCATACTATCATAAGTTTCCTAGCTTGACTTGATTTTCATTGATAATTATTCATGGTAATCTCCTCAATTAATTCTAAAACAGCTTTTGGAGTACTACTATTCACAGTCCCTTTAGTACATGCATCTACCATCTATTTGATTACATAGTCCACACCATTTTAGAATGTTTAAACTTATGACCATATAGAGAGTATATGGTGTGGACACCTCTTAAACAAGTCCTTGTATCTCTCCTATGACTCATACAATGTTTCATAATCCAACTGTTGATAAGTAGAAATATTATTTCTCAATTTGGTAGTTTTTCTAATGGGAAATACTTAGCCAAAAATTTCTCCAATAAGTTATCCCATGTGGTGATTAAAGCGACAGGTCATCCCTCTAACCATCGTTAAACCTAATCTTATAGTTAAAATAAGGAACAACTTTAACTTGATGGCTTCGTCCATTACTCCTTTGACTCTGAAGGTGTCATATATCTCCAAGAAATTAGATATATGTGCATTAAGATTCTCATATGGTAACCTATTAAAATTTTCAAACTCTTGTAAAAAATGTATAATGTTATGTTTCATCTCAAAATTGATTGACATGATTGTCAGTCTTTATACCCTTATTAAAATGGTATCATATAGGGAAGTATAGTTTTATGCTTGCCTTTTATAATGACTTAGTGGTGATCCATTTAGAAAATAGTTCACCTTATCTGTCGACATGTCTATGAATGTGTCTTTTCTATTTGTAGATCTTCTTCTGTAAAACTTGAGGAATTATTTCTAGTCATACATCAAAAGTTATACCTACTACTAAATTTGCACAAGCATAATAAAAAATTATTCAAACTAAAACAAAATAAATAAAAAGAATAGGATAATAATCTTTAAATATTTTTAATATTGCCTTGCTCCCCAACAACGATGCTAAAAACATAGCGAGACCTTACTATTATAATACTCAACTTAGAATATTATACTTATCATTTAGTGCTACTAAAGCTATTGTAAGGGTTCATCCTATAAGGAGTTGAAAAATAATGGATCTATTCCTCTAAAATTTAATCAACTAATAACTAAAATAAATTATTGATTGATTAAACTAAAACTAAACTAGTATTCACTTCTCTAAGTCATTACAAGAACATCGTAATAATAATCAAAGAGAAATATCAATATAAGTAAATACTTATACAAGATTTCTTCCTATCTTTATTGTATATGCTTCTTCCATTATAGGAATTATATTGTTGGATTGATGAAGGCTCTTAGAATATTGATCCATCACCTCTTGATGTACAACCATGTACTCCTAAATAGGTTAATTGATATCTCTATCTCAGTAACTTATTTAAAGTTGCATTATATTCTTTGAAACATTGTAAAAGGTTGTCTTAATAATAAAAAGGTCAGGTAGGTCTATCTTTAGATCCTTATTCAAACTTTAATATATATTTCAAAGATATTTTTCATATAGATTCTCTCAACTATGTTTATATGTAAATTAAATAAAACTTAAGCTCTCGCTTATATAAGGCATTAAACAACACATATAATTCTTAAATGGATAAACCTTTATTTAAATTTAATCAAAATATGTAAAACCTATAAAGGTTTAAAGTAATCTAGATATAAATGTATTTAGCCACAAATCATCATTGAAAATATGAAAATAATAATTGAAAGAAAGGAAAACTCATTCTAAAGCATCCCTTGATCAAATTATGTACCCTTTATTGGTTATCACTTCTCTAAAATGAATTAAGGTCTCTCTATATTGAAAATTATATTTGAATGTACTTTTATACTTTCTTTAGGTAGACACTAATCTAGTTAAAGTTAAAAGTGAAAAAGAATACAAAATCTTAATTTTTACCATTTCTTATCAATTATGTTTGCTATAGATATGTTCTAGGACATAATCGTAACCCAGAACATATAACTTGCTATCTGAAATATAAAAAGGGACACAGGTTGAGACAACCTTTTCAAATTTCTATTACTTTTCTAAAATTAGAAATATGCTAAGATATTGCTATATCTCAAGTCATTTAACCTTTTGTTTCTCTTATCTTCACCATATAACCTCACTTCTACCTATATATCATAATGTTTATCTATTAGTTTCTAATTCAAGAGAGACACGGTCTAGCATATGACCATGTGTTAGTTTATATTTAGTTAAAAATTGGCATTTTATTTATGTTTTACCTTACAGTCTCCTTCATTCTTGTCCATGTATATTGGGGCAGTGCAGTGCATGCTTACAACCATGACTATCAACTCATAGTCATGAGTATTGCAAGTCATAGCTATGACATAAGTTGTCATGGGCGTGACTCAAGATGCACGACTAAGACTCAAAAGCCATGTTTGTGACTCAACATGCGTAGGTGTGACTGAAGTTGTCACGACTCAAGTTCATGGTCGTGACTCAACCATGCATGGCCATGACTTTTGTGACCTGGCACCCTAAACCTAATTTTTCTCTATAAATAGAACATGATGACAACAGAAGCGAGAGGAATCGTGGTGAATTATTTTGGGAGCAAAATGAGGGGCAGAGCATGAATACCTTCGAGACCCATAGAGGGCTAAGCTTCCCTAACTTGGTTTCAGTTTGGAGGTGAAATCAACGCCATAGAACACAATTAAGCATATCATTTCATTTTGTAATGTTAAATCCCTCTCTTTATAGATAGTTATCTTTGTTTTATGTCTATTGATTTGCATTTTGTAAAGATAATATGAATGTATTCATTAGATTGTATTTATGAAAATTGTTAGAATATTTAATATAGTACGTAATCATTATGTTTTAGATTCGTTTGTGGCTACTAATGATGTTGAATCATTAGGGATAACGTAACATAGGTTAAATGACTTGAGCTTGTATGGTTGTTGCCTAGATTGTTATGTTTTTCTTATTCATAATGCGGCTATCCAATTAAATCTAGAGAGCTCGTTCTTGATTATCTAATAGTTGGATTTAATTACAGAGTTTTTTTAATTAAATATGACCTAAGGGAAGACTCAGATTAATAGAGTTTATTGTTAATCTATGATCAATAGTTGCTAGGAGAGGTATGAGAATAACAAAACATTGAAATATACTTATTTGTGTTTAGGTTAAGATTGAATCGAAGACCGAATCCCTAACGCATTTATCACTTTTCATCGTATGTTAATGTTTTCTTTAATTTGTTTTCGTTAGTTTAGTTTCATTATATTTTCTTATTTGAAGACCATCAAACCCCCAACATCCTAAACACAATTCTTTTCAGTTCAAAAGCTTTACACACACTCTCTGTGAGATTGACCTAGACTCATGAGTAACTATACTTTTTGGTCTAGTTATTTTGTATAGTGTTACAACGCACTATCACAATTTTGGTGCTATTGTGAGAGGCGTACACTTAAAGTGCACTTAAAGTGTAACAAAACCTTGAGGTCTTGGGTTTGAGTCGTGGACTCACCCTTGACCAAAGAGGACAATACCTGGAGTGCTGGCGGTAGAGGCCGGGCTCTACAGTAGCGATCGCGGGCCTCTTGAGGTGTGCAGGAAACCCACCCGGTACGCAAAGTCCGGGTCGCTACATTATAGATATTTTTAAGCTGACGCATCAACATAAACTCTTTCCTAAAAAGAGTAAATGCTTCTTCAAGAGATCCAAAATTAAATATCTTGTTCACTATATTTCTACTGAAAACCTCCAAACTAATCCTAAAAAGGTTAGTGTCTTAATTTATTGGCCAACACTACTAATGTCAAACAACTAAGGACTTTTATTGGCATGGTTGGTTACTACAAGAAATTTATTAGAAATTATGCATTCATTTCTCATTCTCTCACTCAACTATTGAAGAAGTGGGAATTTAAATGGAGTCTTAAGGCTTAACAAGCATTTAAACAACTCAAGATTGCGTTAGGCTTTGCTCCTGTGTTGTCACATTTGGATTTTTCCAAGGTGTTTATTATAGAAAATGACGCTTCTTCAAAAAGCATTGGATTTGTATCACTACAAGAAAAATGAAGCTTAGCGATGGAAATTACCGATGGAACATCTACACATTATGTCGAAAAGCTAAGTTAATGACAGAATTTATCGACAGACTAATGTATCGAAGAAACGGTTGTAGGTAATAATTTGCGACGAATCATGGAATGTCCATCACAAATGTATCAATGAAAATTTTGTGTAACCATCAATATATTTACCGACGATTATTCTTTTCTATCTTCAATCGGTAAAGTTACAGATGGAAAAGATATGTTCGTCGACAAACTTATTGACATTATTGGTTATTCTGTCGGTAAGTTAATGTTGTCATTACTGATGGTAATTAGTTATCTGTCGGTAAATCCAATAGATTTTACCGACATCTTTGCATTAAATTTTATTTGATAATGTTATGGTTGATGCATAATTTAAATAGTTATGAGTTATCTGTTGATAATATTTT
>JANTPM010000244.1:14219777-14233160 GCA_025434745.1 Erythroxylum divaricatum | reverse complement strand
CCTGCTTAAAGCGAATCAGGGCCCAACATTAAGTACAACGAAATATTGAGGTCTTGGGTTCGAGTCGTGGACTCATCCTTGACCAAAGAGGACAATACCTGGAGTGATGGCGGTAGAGGTTGAGCTCTACATTAAAAAGGCACCTTTTTTATGTAGCGACCTGGACTTTGCGTACTGGGTAGGTTTCTCGCGCACCTCAAGAGGCCCGCGACCGCTACCGGGGTGGATTTCCCCTCGGTATTGTCCTCTTTGGTACTTGGATGAGTCACCACTCAGACCTCAAGGTTTTGTTGCACCACTCGTACCGGTACGCAAAGTTTGGGTCGCTACATTAATTGTTGTAACTTCACGCTTCGGTAATAAATCGAGAGAGTAAATCGAATGCAAAATGATTAGGTTGCTTAACAAGAGTTAAATAATCTAATAGATTACGTAAGTGATCAAATCAACAATTGTACAGAGAGAGATGACGTGTAAGACCCAATAGTTTATTTGAAAGCTTAAGAACTGATTAAGTTGTGAGTTGATAGTTAATCAAGAGATTACAAATTTGGTAATTTGACTTAATTAGGTTTATTAATTAGGTTTTAGTGATTATAACTTGAGAGAGTAATACATCCTACGATAGTCTAAAACTAACACCACAATAATACAAAAGTGATTAGGCTAATATTAATGATAGGATAAATCCCTCTCTCATAATTTGGTAAATTTTCTTGTGTGATTTCCCATTTTGCATTTGGTGTTGCTCAATATTTAATTTCTTGCGTTAATTCTAAAAATTAATTTTGTCATTCACCTTCATATGCTTACTGTTTTATTTAATTTCTATTTTCATTTTAGTAATTTTTTAACCTTAGATAACTTAGGATTAGATTAATTCACTTCTCCTCATGGGATTTACACCTTTGATACTACAAGCTATGATTCGTATATTTATAGATATTGGGGGTTTTACATTAGATAAAACTTGGTCAACAAGTTTTAGTGTAAGACATTTTTCCCACTCTTGTGTCCATACACTTGTATGAACACAAGAGTTACTAGAAGTTCGATTTGGATAGTTGAAACGTTAGAGCTTGACATCTCCCGTTCAGAGTGCACAATTCGAAGAACGAGACATGAAGAAGAAAATACGGAAACAAACATGGTTGAAGAGTTTCATCAAGAATTCGATCAGTGAGGCAACCAAGGACCCTCATGGATTTCATAAGACCAAGGTTTAATGTTGCTAATCAAGGTGTCATGAGGCCATCTGTCCAGGTAGCATCATTTGAAATAAAACCCACTTTATTGAACATGTTGTAGCAAAATGTACAATTTTACGGATTGACCAACAAGGATCCCAATGCACATATCGTGGACTTCCTCGAGATATGTGATACCTTTCAATATCATCAGGTGTCAGAAGATGTTGTTAGGATGAGGCTTTTCCCTTTTGCATTAAAGGATAGACTCAAAGCATGGTATCACTCTCTCAATCTTATAAATATCACAACGTGGGAGTTTTTGTTACGAGGATTTTTAGACAAATACTTCCCCCTCACCAAAACCAAAAAAATAATCAAGGAGATCACAAACTTCCAACAGAGTGATGGGGAATCACTTTATGAGGTCTGAGAGAGATACAAAGACTTGCAAAAGAGATGTTCACATCATAATTTGTCCAAAGAATTCATTTTACAAACCTTTTATAATGGAGTGAACCCCACCTACCCAAGGCACTATTGATGCATTGTTAAATGCAAAACACACTGCTAGTCTTATGCTCAAAACCACAAGTATACAGCTCATACTTGTAGTTGAAAGCAAATATTGATCCCACGAGGATTATGCTTAGGCATCACTTAATTCAGGTTGTTCTTTGTTTAAGAAATTGTTTCAATCGAATTTAAAAATATAAGTAAAATAAAGACAAAATATAAGTAACAGAGAACATCGCAACCCAAACTAAAATCATAAACTAAAAGTTGGAGAAAATCAAGATTAAACATTAGGACTTGTCATTATCCCTATTTTCACCCCTCTAATTAATTGATTCAATTTACACTTGGATCAAGATTTCCTAAAATTCTAGCTACCCTCTCTCAAGGTCTAACTAAATGTCACAAGTTAAATAAATGAGAATTAACTTTGGGATCTCTTGATGTTCAAAACCTTTTCCTAAACATTCAACTAGATTTGAAGCTATCCTATAGGTAGTGTATTGATCTATTGAAATCTATTCCTAATAAATTAGTAACTTGTTATTTATAGGTCTATTAATCATTAGCTCTCGTTGTACAATTAACACAGATTACTAAGCTCACTCTCACAAACATGTATATCATTAAATTAATAACCAAAGGTTCACAAATAGTTTAATAAGAAACCCAAAAATTTGTTTTAGCCAATCATAATATTCATAACATCCCTAACAATTAAATAATCCATGATAAGCATGAAATAAGAGAAAGAATTTGAATTAAGACTCGACAGGGTAGCTCTTCCTCTTCTTTTCCCAATATAGAAAATCTGGATAATGGGGTGCTCTTTGCCCAATCGGCAATAAAACCTTGAATCTCCTCCTATCTCTAGGCCCTCAATCTATCTTTTAAGTCCAAGAAGCAAGTTCCATGACCCTACGACCACTTTTAGGATTTATGTCTTATAAAGTCACAAAAACCTAAAAAAATACACGAAACTCGTGTGTCTCTTCGACTTCTAGTTCCCGTGATCCTTGGAATTATACTTGTGCTTCCCACGATCGTGGGTTAACTTAACAGAAACTTTTTCCATAGATTTCCCACGATTATAGAAAACATGTCCTTTTCTACGATCGTGGATTCTTATTTTTCAGCAGCTTCACTTCTTTTCTCTTCTTTTGGTCCCTAGCTTAATCATAAAGGTGTCCACCCTCCATTCCTACACGAAAAAGATCAATTCCTATCCTAAACCAATATCAAACACAAAAGAAAAACCATGAAGATCAAAGTAAACAAAAACACACAAAACAAGTCCTAAAACATAATAATACTAACCTATCATGTAAGAAACGCATACCAAACACTTAGAAAAACACATAATAATGCACAACTATCAACTTCCCTACTCTTAAATCCTTGCTTGTCCTTAAGCAAACTAAAACACAACTAATGAATTCTATCACTTCATTTTTTGTAAAGATGAAAAATGCAATCCCTTAAAGTTTAGCCAACTTAAGTATTAAGCTATTACACATATCATGGCTACTTTTCATTGGTGTACATACGCAAACTTAATTTATGGCACCATCACTTAAAGATAAGTATAAACACATAATGAATCTTCCTCACAATTTCACTCATTTCTTTCAATTATTTGATGGTTAGTGTTTCGCTCAAGCTCTCTATAGGAAACTACACTACCATAGGCTTACTAATACACAATTCTCCTCTATAATGATTACATGCATAAATAGGTCACAAGGGCTTTGTTTCGGGTTATAATGTGGTATGGGTTATGGTGGGTCAAAAGAGATAAAGGGTTTAACACAAGCATGCATAAAGTAATAAGTGAACAAAGGGATACAAAACATATTCTAATATATACAACTGTAGATATACTACTACTCTGCTTTTATTGATGCTACCCAAAATGTTCTTTCTTTTTATTTTTTTCTTTTCTTCTTTTTCTCTTTTTTATTTTTATATAATTGAAGAAACAACAAACAAAATAGCAACTAGATATAATGTGATCGAAGAGTAAAAGTATAACTCAACTTATCTCGGAAAGAAAAAAATTGCACCAAAAATCCCAAACTAGCACACCACTTAATACTTTTCTAAGCTTATGACTGGGTAGGCTAATGAGGTTTTGGGTTTTGGGTTTTGAAATATTAGGTGTTTTCAAGAAACAAAAGGGTTAAGGCTCAATGGGGCTAATAAGGGATAATAATAAGGGTAGGTCATTTAAGCCAAAGGTTATCACAAAAAGGGCCTTAATTATTTCTATTAAGCATACATCCAGTAAACTCAAACCGATTCAAAACAACCTCTGAAATTAGTAACCTAAAGGGACCTCACACACTCAAAGAAATAAGATGACTATAGATGAAGTCATATAAGCTCAATCCTCACATTGGCTCACATGAAAATTCTTTATGCATCTCTGCACTACCTCATTGCTTAAATGTCACATTTTGAGTAAGCTTACGCAACCAACTACTTTTCATCACTCAACATGATTCACTCTCAACTTAAGTAGCCTAACTCAAGTTCAAGCATGCATTCAATCTTATTCCAAATAGCATGAAAGAATCTCATGTCAAAACACATAAAAATGATTCAAGCGTGGTTCCATTAATTAACACAACACAACATCAAACAACAACATAATATGCCTAAAACATGCATCCTAAATAGTAAATAAAACAAATTTAAATGATGCAATTCACAAGGAAAATGTCACGCACATTGTCCTCAATGTGATAAGGCAACCATAAAATGAAATCAAAACATCAAATACAACATCAACTAAGTAAACAAATAACATAACTAACAAAGTAAATTAAACAATATAAACAATGAAAGGTAAGAAGGCTTATGGAGATTGAGGTGGTGAAGGCATAGGAGATGGGACGTCAATGTTATTTTGTGGAAGAACTTTAGGAACTTCTTCTTTATATACTCCTGCTCCCTGTGTACTTATTGCACTTGGTTACTGAGCTCATTGATTTGAAGCATCATTTGTTGTTGATTTCTGACCATTTGATCAAGAATTTGTTGAAAGCCATCAACGTCTGTTACTGCTATTGGTTCCTATTTGATTGATTCTTCTTGAGGCTCTAGTGGTGCTTGAGAGGTGGATGGTTGCAAAGTGGCTGCATTCTTACCCTTCCTATTCTTGACAACAGTACGCGTCTTCGACACCTTTCCATTTAATGAGATGTCTGATGATATCATAAGGTTGCGACTGTTTTCTTTCACTTTGAGAGTTCAGGTGAAGGCGTGTTACAAATCATTCAGCTCAGGGTAGATTACTACTTAGGAACAACTAGCCTAGACATTTCTTGCCAAATACTTTCCATTGACCAAGATAACAAGGATCATTAAGGAAATCACAAATTTTTAACAAAGCGATGGGGAGTCTTTATATGAAGCTTAGGAGAGGTTTAAAGAACTATAGAGAAGTTGTCCCCACTATAACCTTCCGAGGGAATTCCTTATGCAAACATTCTATAATGGTGTAAATCATAGCACAAGAGGGATCATAGATGCAGTTGCGGGAGGATCTTTGATGAGAAAAACTATCAATGCAGTGTATAACCTCTAAGAAGAGTTGGCAAGTAATAGATGCAACTGTGGGAGGATCTTTAATGAGAAAAACTATCAATGCAACGTATGGTCTCTAAAAAGAGTTAGCAAGTAATAGTTGTATATGGTCAAGTGAGAGGAGTAGATAGGAGCAACTCCTCCTCTTCTTTTCCCAATCTAGAAATCTAGATGATGGAGTGCTCTTTGCCTAATCTAGAATGAAACCTTGAATCTCCCACTATCTCTAAGCCCTCAATTTGTCTTTTAGCTCTAGGAAGTAAGTTCCATGACCCTCTGGCAACTCTTGGGATTTTATATCTTATAAAGTCATGACAACTTAAAAAAATACATGAAACATGCGTGTCTCTTTGACTTCCAATTCCCATGATCGTGGGAATTATAATTTTGCTTCCCACGATTGTGGGTTAACTTAACAGAAACTTTCTCCATAAATCTCCCACTATCATGGAAAACATGCCCTTTTCCACGATCATGGGTTCTTGTTTTTCAGCAGCTCCACTTCTCTTCTCTTCTCTCGATCCCTAACTCAATCACAAAGGTGTCCACCCCTATTCCTACGCCAAAATGATCAATTCCTAGCCTAAACCAACATTAAACACAAAAGAAAAATCATGAAGATCAAACTAAACAAAAACACGTAAAACAAGTCCCAAAACACAATAATACTAACCTATCATACAAGAAACAAATACCAAATACTTAGAAAAGCACATACTAATGCACAAATATCATTCATCATCATGAAGATCGTTAATGAGGAAGACAGTGGATGAAGCTGAGGAGTTGTTGGAAGAAATGGATAGCAACAGCTGTCCTTAGACAAATGATCGGGTTAGATAACATTTAATCATTCGTGAGAAAAAAGGAGCTTTAATTATGGACTCAATCACTAAAATGTGAGCAAAGATTGATAATCTAACTCGATAAATAAACAATATGAAGGCTTTTTCCTCAACTCCTATAAAAAGTTGTTAAGCTAAAATATGAGTGGTGTGGGTAATTAAACCACGATACCATTGATTGTTTCTTGATGAAAGTCATGAATAAGAACATGTAAATTACATAGGATTGCAATATGGTTGAGGAAGGGGAAACAACCCTTACTCAAGCACTTACAATCCTGGATGGAAGAATCAACCTAACTTCTCTTGATCGAACAAGGCAGGAGGTCAATTCTGACTTTAAGGATTACTGGGTTTCTAACAAAAGAAACCAAATTCGATGACTCTAAGCTAGATAAGATTTTGGATAAGGTTGGAAGCTTAGATGATGCTCAAAAATATTTGGAAGGTAGATTTAAGAAAGTAACAAAGAATCATACCTCTTTTATCCATAATTTGGAGGTTCAAATGAGCTAGTTGGCGAGTGCTTTATCAGCACAAAATGCGGGGAATATCCAAAACACTTTTTTAAAAAATGAAGGAACAATTAAAAGCTATCACACTTCAAAGTGGGAAGGAACTTGAACAACCCATAAAGACAAAAGTTGCAAACCTTCCTCCTATTAAGAAAGACTTAGAAAGGGGAAAGATGTGGACATGAGTGAACACCCTCCCTATACTGCTTCTCTTCCATATCAAAGTTTCATATACTGAATGACTACAAAAGACTAAATTGGAATGACAATTTATGAAATTTGAGGAGAAATTAAAGACAATGTAGATTGATCTTTCATTTGTCGAGGGTTTAGAACATATTCCCAAATATGCCAAGTTTTTGAAGGACATATTATTAAAGAAGCGTTATTGAGAAGATAACTAAACTATAGCTTTAACAGACACTTGTAGTTTAATAGTAACTAGCCAGAATCCATCTAAGTTGAAAGATTTAGGGAGTTTCACAATACCCTGTATAGTTGGTGAATTTGAATTCACAAAGTGCCTTTGCGATTTAGGGGCAACTATCACCTTATGTCGTTTTCAATCTTCCAAAAATTGATGTTTAGCAAGGACAAGCCAACATCAATGTTAATTTAGTTGGCTGATCAATCTATTAAAAGACTGTTTGGAGTGGTGAAAAATGTTTTAATACAAGTGGACAAGTTCATTACTCCTATGAACTTTGTGGTTCTGAACTTTGAGGAGGATAAAAATTGTCCACTAATTCTTGCGCAACCTTTCATGAACATAGGAAAAGCATTAATCAATGTTTATAAAGGAAAACTGACACTTTGGATTGTTGAAGATCAATTGGAATTTAATATGAACAAGGCTTTAAAGAATTCAAAGGAAAGCAAAGAATTTATGAAAATTAACTTATGAAAATTGACATTATGGATAAAAGTATGCAAGAACAAATAGAGAGTTGCATTACAGAGGTGAAATCAATAGAAGTGGAGACAAACAATATAGCGGAAAAGAAGAACAAGGATGATTCTGAAGGAGATGATGAGCTAGAGGAGTTAAATGTTCAAACTCATCAAGACATATTAGTCTGAGTCGAAGCACCTATACCACCCTCCACAGAGAACTACCTACTTTAGAACTTAAACTTTTTCCTACACATCTCAATTATACTTTCTTAGTTAAAGGTCAAACTTTATCCATCATCATTTCTAGCCACCTAGATGAGAAACAAGAGAGAAGGGTGGTAGCTATTGTTAGGAAGCGTATAAAAGTCATAGGATGGCAAATATATGATATTTGAGGTATAAGGCCAAATGTTTATATGCATCGCATAAACACCAAAGAAGGATATAGGGTAGCATAGGAACGTCAACGTAGATTAAACCCTAACATGAAATAATTGGTCAAGAAAGAAGTAGTAAAACTATTAGGTACGGGGATAATCTATCCATATCTGATAGTGAATGGGTTAGCCCAATACAGTGTTTACTAAATAAAGGTGGAATGATTGTAACGGAGAGTAAAATTGGAGAATTAATTTCACCAAGAACAGTCACAGGATGGAGAGTGTGCATAAACGATTAAAAACTCAACAAGGTGACTAAAAAGGACCATTTCCCTCTCTCATTCATAGATCAAATGATAGAAAGAGTGGTTGGGCACTCATTATACTACTTCGTGGATGGTTTCCTAAGATATAATCAGATATTCATATACCCTGAGGATTAAGAAAATTCCACATTCACATGTACCTTTGAGTATAGATAGATGCCTTTTAGACTATGCAATGCCCTAGCTCCATTTCAAAGATGTATGATGTCTATCTTCACAGATATGATTGAGGATATAATGGAAGTTTTCATGGATAATGTTTTTAGTTTTTGGAAGCTTTTTCGAGACGTGTCTAACCAATTTAGATAGGGTACTCTAAAGATATAAAGAATCACATTTAGTGCTCCAAAGATGCGAAGAATCACATTTGGTGCTAAATTGGGAGAAGTGTCACTTTATGGTGCAAGAAGGGATAATGCTCGGGCATAAAATTTATACACCAAGGATTTGAAGTGGACATAGTGAAAATGGAAATCAAAGTCAAGGGTGTGTGAGGATTTTTAGGCCATGCTGGGTTCTATCGTCATTTTATTAGAGATTTCTCGCAAATTGCAAGACTCTTAACAAATCTGTTAGTTAAGGATATGCCTTTCCTTTTCGATGAAAATTGTTTAGCCACATTTAATCAATTAAAATAGTCACTAAGTTCAGGCCCAATCTTGACACCACCTAATTGCACACTCCTATTTGAGGTCATATATGATGCGAGCCAAGCTATAGGTTGTGTATTGAGTCAAAGGAAGGATAAAAGGTTGCATGCGAAATACTATACAAGCAAGACCCTTACGAAAGCTCAACTTAATTACGCCACCACAGAAAAGGGACTACTCATGATGGTGTATGCATATTACAAGTTTCAGTCGTACCTCTTGAGCTGTAAAGTGATCATATTCATCGACCATACTACTTTAAAATATCTCTTTACTAAGAAAGACATGAAACCAAGACTTATTCGATGGTTGCTACTACTACAAGAGTTTGATATAGAAATACGAGATAAGAAGGGAGTGGAGAATGTGGTTGTAGACCATTTATCATACTTGGAAAGAGGGAAATTTGAGAAAAATGATGATATTATTGAGAACTTCCCTAATGAAACCTTGATGTTACTTAACAACTTGGAGACTTTATAGTTCGCTGATATTGCAAACTATGTTGTCGGTGATAAACTTCCCTCTGATCTATCATATCAGTAGTGGAAATTGTTCTTCCATAAATGCACCTAATATCTATGGGATGAATCAATCTTATATCGAACATGTGCTAATGGTTTAGTAAGACAAAGTGTTACAGATGAAGAAATGTTAGACATATTAACACAATGTCACAAAGCTCAATAAGCTGGCCACTATAGATTAAATAAAACGACAACTTAGGTACTCGAGTGTGGATTTTATTGGCCAAATTTGTTTAAGGATGCTCAAGCTTTTGTTGTATAGTGTGATCACTTTCAATGAGTAGGAAACATCTCCAAAAGAGATAAGATGTCCTTATCCAACATTTTAGACGTTGAAGTCTTCGATGTATGTGGAATCGACTTTATGGGGCCTTTTCCATCTTTCATGGAAAACACGTACATTTTAGTGGGGTTGGATTATATATCTCACTGGGCTGAAGCCATGGCATCTCCAACTAATAAGTAATGGAGGAGCACTTTTCTGCAATATATCCTTTTGATGCCCACCTAAAAAGATACGGAGTCCACCATCGAGTTACTACTCCTTATCACCCGCAAACGAGTGGACAAGTGGAGGTTTGAACTAAGAGCTGAAACAAATTCTAGAAAAGATGGTGAATAGCACGAGGAAGGACTAGGTATTAAGGTTAGATGATGCTTTATGGGCTTATAGGACTATGTTTAAAACACCTATCAGAATGACTCCCTTCAGGCTTGTATATGGTAAAGTTTGTCATTTGTCTGTGGAGCTAGAGCATCGAGCATATTGAGCATTGAGAGCTTTAAACTTCGATTTGAAGCAAATGGGTGAAAAATGACTCCTACAACTAAATTAACTTAAAGAGTTTCGTTCCAATGCATACGAAAATCCTAAACTTTATAAGGAGAAGGTGAAGAGATGGCACAACTCTCATATCAAGCATAAGGAAGTCAAGGTAGGAGATGCAATTTTACTATACAATTAGAGGTTGAAACTATTTCCAAGAAAGCTAAAATCATGATGGAGTGGACCTTTTACAGTCACTCAAGTTTTTGATTATAGAGCTATAGAATTAGAAAACACAAACAAAGAAGCCTTTAAGGTGAATGGTCATTGCTGCAAACTGTATCTTATAGGAGTGATTTCCATGGAAAAGGAAGTAATTTTCTTCCTTTTGAGCAAGTGAGCATGATTCCAAGGATGCAAGGTCAAGCCAATGACTCTAAATTAGCACGTTTAGTAGTTGAATTTAAATTATTGTGTAGTTAGATTTGTTTTCAATTCTATAATGAGTTGGAATGAGTTGGATCCCTACTTCTCTTACTCTCTTGAATCACCTATTAGATAGGAAAACACTCTCAGTGTCAAGCGAATTTGGTGTCAATATTATCATCATCACCACCTCAATCACCATGATAGGGGTTCTACACTCTAATCCTTCTCTTTTTTCAATGGTTATTTTCAATTGTTCTCACATTTCTCTTGTTTTGTTATTTTATTCCCACCTTATGTATTGTTTATTGTTTTTCTCATATGAAGACAATGTGTTGTCCAAGTTTAGGGAGGGGTATATGCATTATATGTTTTTATTTGAATATGAATTTTGGAAATCATATATTAGTTTTTTTTTATGTTTACATGATCTAAGTCGTGTGAATATGTTAATGGATAAGACTTAATGGAATCGATTTAATTAAACATAGTCTTTTAGGTTGCAAAGATTTATTAGCTCGTAAAATTAGTGACCTAGGTTACTTTGGTTAAATATACATGTTAATTAGGATATTATGTTAGTTTATTCACTTGGAAATTTGTCATATCATTTACAATTTTAGGTCAATCGAATAAGTAGCATTGTTAGTATCTTTTCATGAGAATTACTAGGTTAAAGAAGTGAAGTGGGCAATAAAATAAATAAAAATGGTGAAATTCTTAAATAAATAAATATGTTGTTGGCCTTCTAGTTATAAATAAAGCTAGTAGTCAGTTGAGAATGTGATGTAGCTGAGTAACTGGGAGATATTCATCATAAATGTTTACCTTCATGTCAAAAGGCTATAATGACATTCCAACTAATGCTTAATAAATTATGACCTAGTTGAGTAACCGGATTGACATTCATCACAAATGTTTGCCTTTGTATAAAAAGACTATGTTTATGTCAATCAAAATCGATAAAAATTATGTTTTGTTAAATAAGTCTATTGATCTTTGTGAATATCTTGAATTTCATGAAAACCTACTTAGGGATAGTTACAATTTTGATTGACCGAATAATTATCAATGTGTGTGTGCAAATGATAGGGGTGAATTAACTTGACATTAAGGTCTTGATCAGTATGTATTTTTAATCCAAAGTACTTAAACACAAGTTTCACAAGTTAATAAGTTAAAACAACTTAAGGGATCGTGTTTGCAGTTAAATTTGTTTAGTGGAGTTTAATGTCATTGACCCATTATTGCATATGTGTATGTTTTGTTGTCAATTTTGTTTGGTATGTTGAGATTTGCTTGTTTTGTATTTGCTTAAGGACAAACAAAAGTTTAAGTATAGGGATGTTGATAGTGGGAGACTGTATAATGCTTTAGTTGGCAGTTTAGTATGTGTTTAGTTGTTAAATTGAATAATTAGTGCATGTTTAAAGTAGGACTGTGTCGTTTAGTTAGACATTTGTGTTGTGAGTGTTTTATGGGTTAGGTATGCCATTGAGCTTAAATTTTGCCTATTTGAGGTGCCTTGATATGTTTGTTATTGTTTCAAATCAATTGTGGAAGAATGGAGGAGAATCGAAAGAACCCAGGGCCACGATCGTGGCCAATATGCCACGATCTTGACATAAGCAAGAAGAAGGAGCCAAGATCGTGGCTTCCGCAATAAGCAACGTGCATCAACTTACCAAACTTCATTTTTGGGACATTTCTAACTTTTTGAGCTTGGGAACCCAGTGTTTGGCCTAATTAGAAATCACTATAAAAGGAAAAGAAAAAACCCTGAAAGGGAGCTTACATTTTGCCACTTTGTGAAAAAACTTCAAGAGGAGAGAAGAAGAAAAGAGAGAAGAGGAAGAAGAGGAGAGGGCTTCCAACACTACTACCTTCCCCAATCATCCCGGTCCCATCCAAGTAATGTTTAAGATGAATATGAATATGTTTATGGGTTGTGGATTGATGATGATGTTATAACTTTTCTTTAGGGATTTAAACTTGATTCAATGTTAATATTTTCTTGTTATTTTGATTAGGTGTTGTGATTAATTGTTGTAACTTCATCTTTGATAATAAATCAAGAGAGTAAATCAAATGTGAAATGATTAGGTTATTTAATGAGAGTTAAATAATCTAATAGATCACGTAATTAATCAAATCGACAATTGTATAGAGAGAGATCTTGTGTGAGATCCTGTAGTTTATTAGAAAGCTTAAAAACTGATTAGGTTGTGAGTTGATAGGTAATCGAGAGATTACAAATTTGGTAACTCTACTTAATTAGGGTTTATTAATTAGTGTTTAGTGGTTATAACCCGAGAGAGAGTAATCCACCTTACGATAGTCTAGAATCGACACTATAATAACATAAAAGTGATTAGATTAGCATAGATGATAGGATAAATCCCTCTTATAATTTGGTAAATTTTCTTATGAGATTTCCCATTGTGAATTTGGTATTGCTTAATAATTAATTTCTTGCGTTAATTTTAAAAATTAATTTTCTATCACTCACTTTTACGTATTTTCTTTTCTGTTAGTTTTTATTTTCATTTTATTAATTTTTAACTTAAATAACTTAGGATTAGATTAATTCACAACTCTTTGTGGGATCCACACCTTTGATACTATAAGTTACAATCTATATTGTAGCACCCCCTTACCATAGGATATGTACCGGGACGCCCGTAGTTCATTCCGATACACACCCTACGATAAAGGTGCGCTACGAACAAACACTAACACTCCACATGGCATCGAAAATCATAA
>JANTPM010000244.1:14087137-14113827 GCA_025434745.1 Erythroxylum divaricatum | reverse complement strand
TTAGGGAGAAACACTAGGTTTCTACACTGTAATGATATATACATTACAGCTATATAGAAATAATATAGATAAAACTCAGTACTCTGAGATTAGAGTTCTAACAATGACAAATAAGTTTTCCAACATCCTTTAGTATATTCCTTTGTGCAGTAATTACTGCTTCAATTTCTTCGCACTTTATTTCTTCCCAAGAGTGTCCTAGTATTATTACATCATAACATCCCGGTTTCTTCTAAGTGATCTAGATATACTTTCTTTGAGAGCTTACAAGACCCTCTTTACTCCTAGCCACTTCCATATTTAGGAAATCCTTCATAGTACCAGAGTCCTTGACTTCAAATTCAAACCTTAATGACCGTTTCAGTTTTTCAATTACTCCCAGTATCATCACCCGTGATGACAATATCGTTGACATACACAATTAATATAGATTGCTTCCCACTAGCTTCATGTTTGGTGACAAAGTATAATTTGTTTGTCCTTGTCCATATACAAATTGAGTCAGAATAGAGCTAAATCTTTTGAAGCAAGCCCTACTTGATGTAGGACTACTAGAAGAAATATTTAGTGGCTAGAACTCACAAAAATTAGGCATATGGCTGATATTAGGCTGCTGGAATATCAAATTTCAGCTTGGAAGGCTGAAATTTCAAATTTGATATAGCTGGGTTTCTAGGATTTGATTGCTGAAAATTTAGTCTAGGATTTCAGGCTTTAATATGGCTATCATTTAGGGTTTTGGTTGTTGGAACTTTAGGTTGGAATTGCTGGAATTTAGTGAGGAAGTGTTATGATATTTTTTTTGGGACGTTAGGTGTGATGAAGAATAGGCGAAGAAGAAGAACAGAGAGGGAGAGGATAACTAATTCATTCAGATTTTTATTACTTACTACAGTTGTTACAACGGCTAATAAACAATACTAGGAGCCATACGGTGATGACACACGAGGTTCATCTAAAGTTGGTTTGTTACAACTGTTACAGATATGGTACATTTCCATTATATTTACTTAGTTCTTCGACGTCGTTCTTCTTCCTCCTCTCTCTTGTCTGCTACATACTTCGACGTCGTCCTTCTTCTTCTTTACTGTCTGTTATATATTACAATTATTATTTGTAACAGGAATGTACGAAAGTGGGAATAATTTTCACTGTACTATTGAATAGAAAATATACGGCCATATCGCCTATTACAAGAGAAGTTTAAATCTGGAAATATATCCAGATATATCTAATCTAATCTAATATGATCTAATCCCTTAATTTAAGGGATTTGAACTTATTCTATATGAACTATATACGGCCTATTTATATCTTAATTTAATCTAGATACAACTGTATAGTATCTGTAGAAGAATATTAGTATATCACCAACAAAATGAAAAGTTCTAATACAGGATTTTGATGTTAATCTATTGATGCAACTTATGTATAAAAATTTAGCGCATTAAGGAATATTCTTTCAATTTTAAGACTTTTGTATTAATTCTATGGAGTATTCTTTTTTCTCAGTGAGTATTTGTAGTCTAAAATTTATGTACTAGATGAATGTCTTTCTAACTGACTGACATGATTTATGCCCTTAAAGACAGGAGTGCATGGAAGGATATTTTCATCAAATAGTGGAACACCACTACCTGGATTTATCACAATCAAGGGAATAAATTATACGGTACTATTATCCTTATATTCTTTTATATCATACAGTTATCATGCAATTTTTATCCTATCATAGATTCTTATGTTTTTGCTTCATGGATTTTTTTGTTGATTGAGTGCTATATATAAAGATCTCTAGAAAGAATCCATTTAGTACTATATTGCTATATGTCAAGAAATCTCTTAAAGTTAGTATTTAAACTAATCTATTGGTATCAAGTAATTTTATGTCAGAGGTTGGTTATGAAAATTCTCATAATTGCAAATTTTTGGAGCAATAATATTTGGATCTAATTTGATGTTGCCTGCAGCATCATCTAAGGTGAAATACTTTCTTTTTGACCACAGTAAATGGATCCTCAAATTTAGAGAGCATTTGGGCTGCCATAAGTTTTCTTATTAGAGTTCTCCTTTCTAAACCCTATAGTTGCTGTTTAGAAAATTCATCCTTGACAAGCTTTATGTCAACTATTTTGAAGAAAGATTCTGACTGCTTTCTTATTCATTATAAAACCCTTTAAATGGCCTGAATATATAGAGTTTTTGGGAACTAAAGTAGAACAGGAATGTGCTAACTTATTCTCCTAATCATATACTTCCTAAATAAGATAACTACTTCCTAAATAAGATAATTACTCCATAAACATAAGATAATTTCATAATAGCTGCTACCATCTTCTCGCAACTGCTCTCCTTGTATATTTCTTCTTTATGAATGTATCTCGCAAATCAGAATCTCAAAATCATAACTTAAGTTTGTAGTCTTGCTGTCCCCCAGATAAATACTCTATACGCTTTTATCTCTATTTGGTGCTCATAGGTGACAATAAATCGTGCCTGAACAAGCCATGTTTTCTAGCCTAGTAGTGGTTAGATAATAGAACAAAAGTTCTTTTTATCAAGGGAAAGATCATTAAAGGTATTTTTGATTCAAATATGAGAAGTGAGACCTGCTGGAATTATTTGACCTGATTGTTGTTCTTTGTCCTTAAATGCATTTTGGATGAGTAAAAAGACATTGATGTTACTCTTCAGTATGATTATGTTTTCATTGCAATGCTAAATTGATGAATACTTCCTGAATCTTATGGCATCCTTTTAGGATTAGAAATGTTTTTTTAACACACACCCATTGTTTCTCTTCCTCAGGCGCTGTTTTATGACTTGCTATGAATCTTGACTTATTTATTTTGACTTTGGTTGATATATTCTAACAAAAACATTGGTTTCATGTTCAAACTTTTGTGCATTGTTCATGCCATTGTAGGTTCTTGGGATATTCCTATTTTACCCAAAGAAATATGGTGTTGACTGCTCATTTTTGTACATATCAACTGCAGGCTAAGGCTGGCAGAAGGTTTGCTGATTACCATCGCATGCTGGCCCCAGGAAGAAAATATGAAGGTATGTCATATCCAATTCCTGGCATGATTTCTTTTCAAGTTAGTGGATTGACTTAAGAATTGAGTCAAATTTTAGAACTTTTAACTTTTTGGATTGATAGATTAAAACAGCTGAAATAGGAAGTTTGTAAATATGTACTGTGACTCTTGCATGTTTGATCAACATTGTGAAATTTTATATTTAGAGAGGTGGTATATATATAAAGAAGGGATTTATATCTGAATATTTTATTTTATATAAATCACTCTAATTTGTTGTTAGATGTAGGACTTATTAAGCTTTTTAACAATCCTCCTCTACGTTTTACTCCTCCTCACGTTGTTCTTAAGTTATTTGAACATGTTCAAGTCAATTCTACGGACTCACTTAAGAACATCTTGTTCAAGTCAATTCTACGGACTCATAACCTTCTTGCTCTGAAGTTACTTTGGCTTATTGTTTAAGGTATAATTTTTGTTTCAAACTTCTTTTTCGAATTACAATTCGTATTTAGATATTGACTTATACAACTTATTCTGATACTATTTGAAATTCTATTGTCTATTATATTTAGGGACGAGTGACTTATATATAAAGAAGAGATTTATATTTCAATCTAAAATATTAAGGCATTAGGTTATGAATGGTTTCTTATATATGAATTACTTTTTATCCATTTTCAATGTGGAACTTATTAAGCTTTTTAATAAATATTTTTTTCTTGAATGCAAGACAACTATTAATATAAGGAAACAATTTTCCTATTTCTTTTCCATTTATCTACTGACAGTAATACAGTTATGGAACATCGGATCAAGACTTCTTGAATAAAAACCCACTAAATAATTCGGTCCTAACGCATGGTTCACAAACTAACTTTTCAATTGGTCATTTGGTGCTATCCTATTATTTTGCTATGGGCTATTATCAAAAATAATTTGTAAGACTTCAATATGAGTGTTTTATGATGCACCGATATCTTTACTGAGATGTGGGCTAGCATATATATTTACTCAAATTGTTAAAAAAAAAATCATATTGCAAATCTTAAGTCTAACATATAATGATGGAATGTCTGTTTCCCTCATAATTTTGAGCAGTTTATGGATAAGTATTTTGAGTGCTTTATCCTATACAATGGTAGTAGGAGGTTGCATCTAAGTTTTACTAGAATGATTAAGACTATTTACGGATAATAGTTGGAAAACATTAAGGCATATGATTATGATTGATAAAGTAGATGTCTTAAATCATATTCTGGAATTTATGTGATACATGTTCAACACATATTTATTTTCGTAATAAATTTCAACTTAATCAAATAAAACAATTTGTCTTTTATGTATTTGCAGTTATGGCCACTATGCCTGGATACAAATCAAAGACCACATCTATCTGGTTAGAAGAAGCTGCTGTGACTGCTGATTTCATTCTTGATCCCGATTTTACAGCCAGGGTATACCAACAGAGATTTTGTGATTGCGATTGTGATTGTGGTGGCAGGATCAGGATTGGAATCTTGTGGAGTGTTCACTCCCTGATGTATGTGATTATGGCTGTTATTTTAGGATTTGTTTGTGTTTTGTTAAAGAGAAGAATGAAATTCAACTTTTGGAGCCATAGACGGTTGGCAAAAAGGCCACTTTCAGGTATGAGGGATTCATTATAACTGACAAATTTCTGAGTTATATTAGTTTACGTGAAAAGTTTCATGCTTCTCTCAAAGAAACTTAATTTGAATGATTAAGATACATTTTTAGCTTTAATTTGGAATTTACATATTTTAATTCGTTTTGCATGGAGAGGTTAAATTCCATAGAAGAATATGCTAATTAAAACGGGAGTACAAATGAGATCATATTTCAAGTGTGATTTCTTTTTTGGGTTGAGAGGAGTGAAGGTATGGTTACGACCCGAATTATAAAAATAGTTTTTTTTTTTAAAATATAAATAAAAGGTTGTCTACATTTGATAAAATAGGGAGTTTTGTGCAGTAGGATTTGCTATTTAGGAGTGGAGGTGATAGTATTGCAGAGTATCTTGTAGGTACATGTTATGGCATCATGTGATAACCGTGTCCATTATGGAGCCTACAAAGCTCCCCATAGACTATTTCTCTAAATCGGAATTGCCAGAAAAACAGGTTCCATTTCCGTCGTAGCTTGCCTTGACAGTCGTTCAATTACAAAAGCACCAAATGCCTCCTTATCACTGAGTACCCTGTGTTTAAAATTTTTAAGAACACGACAGAATTATGTAACCTACTATCAATTTTGTCTTCAATTGCGTTTTCAACAAAACACGAAAAAAAAAGTTCTAAACTGCTACAGTTATCCGCCTTCAACAGCTACAGTAACTCACCCCTGCATCATGTTCTCATCTCAAGCTCCCCGTAATTCAAATGACACTGATTGCCAAGCATCCAAGAAAGTTCACCTCCGGGACAGGGAGGAAGATCCCCCTCCTAATCCACCTGGTAGTCAGACCAACGCAATTAGCTATAGTGCCGTGGTTTATGGCCAAAATGACATCACCCGTGGAAAAAAAGACCTTGACTGGCGGGTGGAGGATCCCATTGAAATCACGGAGGGCGACATTGCCATTATCCAAGGCAAATTTGGCTTGGGCATAAAACTATCAAACTCTTTCAAGGGCAAACTGAATAAACTCTAGGCTAATGCAGTAGTCATAAAACTCTTGGGCAGAACGCTAGGCTTCAACTTGCTTAAATCACGTTTGATTGTTCTCTGGAAACCAAAAGGCCTGATGAAAGTGGTGGGCATAGAAAATGATTTCTATCTCGTAAATTTTGTAGAAGAGGATGATTATGTCAGAACACTTGTGGATAATTGCCGGTCACACCTTGTCTGTGCAGCCGTGGTACCCCGAATTCTGCCCTGCTTCTGGCAAGATCTCCCACATGGTAGCTTGGGTGCGTTTTCCAGATCTCTCAGTCGCACGATACCACCCTTCCGTCCTCACTGCGCTTGGGAACCTGATGGGACACATGGTTAAGATAGACAGCACAACCCAACTTACCCATCGGGGCAAATTTGCCCATGTGACGGTGGATGTAGACCTAAGCTCTCCGCTTTGCTCAATAGTGGAGCATGACGGGGAGTGCATCAAGGTGGCCTATGAAGGCCTCCCTCAGATCTATTACTTCTGTGGGCGGGTCGGACATGGCACACAATCTTGCCCCGCCAACCCGATAGAGTCGCCTCCCAATGAGCCACCCACTGATGGACGGCCGGTGGTTAATCCTCCTGCCTCCTCCATGACTTCCTCCTCGACATCGCTCCCACGCGAGGAATTTGGCGAATAGATGCAGGTGACGCGGCATCTTCACTGGCAACAGCCCAGCTCCTCGGGGAAACTTCCCGACAGCACTAACGGTCTCTTCCACGCAGGCTCGAAGGGCTCGCGTTTCATGGCTCTCACAGCAATCAATCCATTGGAGAAAGACAGCGCTGCTCCTCAATCACTTGAGGCGACATCTCACCACGTCACCCACCCTTCACCATCGCACCAACGACAAAATCCTCCTGCCCTAATTCCCTTGTCGTTTAAAGCAACCAGACTGATGAAGGGGACGTCGTCTGGCCGTAATAACTCGTTTAATAAGCCAACCAAAACGACGACGTCCTCTGATGGGCATACCCAACTCCGCTTGGGCCATTTCACCAGATAGGCCCACCAGATCCCCCCTCAACCTAGCAGACAGCCCACCCCTACCCCTACAGATCCTACACGCCCAGTCCAGAATCTCCTAGCCCAGCCCACTCCCACACCCTCACTTCCAGCTCAACCCAATTCCAAAATGGGCCATGTGGCCCTGTCCATTCCCTCCCACTCTGAGGTTATAATCGAGGACCCTTCCCTCCAACTACCCAACCAAGAAAATTTAGACTCCAGGGCCATGGAGGAGGATCATCGAGAGGAATGCCATACTCCTGCTTCCGTAGGGGACACCACCAACCTCCAGACCAATCCTCCTAGGCCGCCAAATTTGGAGCCTACGTCCACCTCAGGTCCTGACTCGCTTGTGGCACCGAATACTACCATGGAGGAGACTCCACAGACGCAGATGTTCGATCAGGGCCCAGAGCTGTCTATCCCCGCAGGTAGCTCCCCGATTCCCTAATATTCCAACTATTGTTTTTATGTCGATTCTCATATGGAATTGTCAAGGGGTTGGAAGTCGGACCTTGAAGCCTGTTCTCAAAAATTACATCCGCATTCATAAACCGCGTCTTCTGGTTCTGGTCGAACCTCGTATTAGTGGAACTCAGGTGACGAAAGTAATTCGGAGCTTAGGCTTTATGCATTCTTTTCAGGTAGAAACCGTGGGCTACTCGGGCCGCATCTGGATCCTTTGGAAAGAGGATATTGAAGTCAAAATTCTTATAGTCCATCGCCAATTCGTGCACACTAGCATAGTGTGGAACCGCATGGCCTTTGACTTTACAGCTATTTATGCCAGCTCTACTTACTCTCTTCAACATTATTTATGGCAGTATCTCCAACAAATCGCTAGCATCATTGTTAAACCTTGGTTGGTGGGCGGAGACTTCAATGCCAAATTGGAGAGTACAGACAAACGCAGCGGCTCCCGCTTTCACTTGATAGTTAACTCTCACTTTCGGGATTGCATCCAAAATTGTCAACTTCAGGACCTAGGCTTCTCAGGTCCTAGGTTCACCTGGAGGAGGGGCAATATTCTGGCACGGCTAGATAGGGCTTTCTGTTCTACCGCTTGGCACTCTGCCTTCAACGACACCACAATCTTTTACCTGCCTTTCCTTAAATCTGACCACCACCCTCTATTAGTGTCCCTCAACTACCAACCTCGAGCCCCTCCTCCCACTGGTTCCTTCCACTTCCAATCGGCTTGGGTGATTCATGCAGACTTTTGTCAATTTGTTGCGGACAATTGGATGCCTAATGGCTCTGATCTTAGTAATGTTATTCAAGCTCTCTCGACTAAACTCCAACAATGGAATTCTACCATCTTTGGGAATATTTTCCACAAGAAGAAACATCTCATGGCAAAACTCACTGGAATTCAACAAATATTGGAAGAGGGAGCCACGCTCTCACTCTGAGGACTTGAGGAGCATCTCGGGACTGAGTTAGAAGAGGTCCTCTTCCAAGAAGAGTTATATTGGCACCAACGATCCAAGAGCCAATGGCTTAGTCAGGGTGACCGTAATACGAAATATTATCATACCATCGCCATAGCTCAACACAGACCCGCGCAGATCATTTCCTTGAAAGATGATAATGGGAATCTTTCCTCTGGCCTTAGCAACATTTCTAGGCAAGCTCAGAACTTTCTCACGGCCCTTTATTCGGCTGATCGGGCACTGTCTAGTACCAACTTGTTTAGTGGCCAATATCCCCCCTCCCTCCTCATGCTTAAGAGGACCTAGTCAGGCCTCTCCACTCTGGCGAACTCAAGACGGCGATCTTCGACATGGCGCCTAACAAAGCCCTGGGATTTGATGGCCTACCCGCTTTATTCTACCAATCCCAATGGGATACAGTGGGCCCTTCCCTAACTCTGTTCTTTCAACGCATCTTTCGCCATGAAGCTTGGGATTTGGCCTTAAACCACACCATCATTGTTCTCATTCCGAAGATCCCATCTCCCACTAAGATCACTCAGTTTAGGCTCATCATCCTTTGCACTGTGGTTTACAAAGCCCTTACCCAAATCATTGTCAATCAGATTAAACCCTACTTGGATAAGCTCGTAGCCCCCACTCAATGCAGCTTCGTTCCTGGGCATCTGATTACTGACAATATTATCATTGTCTAGGAAGTCATTCACACCATGAAACAGAAATCAGGCAGAAAGGCATAATGACATTAAAGGTCGACCTCGAGAAAGCTTATGACCGATTGTCCTGGGACTTCATCCAAGACACCTTACTTTACATAGGTTTCCTTGCTTTCCTGATTAGTCTCATCATGAAATGCATCTCTTCGGTTTCCCTGCAAATTCGCTGGCAAGGTGAGCTTAGTGCGGACTTTGGTCCTTCGCGGGGACTTTGACAAGGCGACCCCCTATCCCCTTACCTGTTTGTCTTGTGTATGGAAAGACTCGGACAATCTATCTCCTATGTGGTGGAATAAGGTCGCTGGCAACCTATCAAATTAAGCAAAACTAGCCCGCCTCTCTCCCACCTGTTCTTCGTCGATTATCTTATTCTGTCCTCTGTAGATTCTCTTGATCAAGTGGCCATTATTCGGGAAACCCTCGATACCTTCTATGCCGCTTCTGGATAAAGGGTAAGTCAGGCCAAGTCTAGGTGCTATTACTCCAAGAACATTTCTCAATCGACGGCAAATGTGTTAAGTGGTGCCCTGGGCTTCACGCAGATGAAAGACCTTGGTCGATATCTTGGCGTCCCACTTCTGCACGACTGAGTGAACAAACACACCTACTAGTACATTATTGACAAGGTATATCAACGCTTAACAAGTTGGTTTACCAAATTCATTTCCTTTGTCGAATGCATCACTCTAGCCCAATCGATGTTAACAGCACTACCTAGTTATTCGATGCAGACGGTCCGCTTACGCTGGAGCCTTTGTGATGCCATTGAGAAATCCTACGCTAGTTTTTGTGGGTTCATCTACGGGCAATAAGAGGATTCACCTTGTTAACTGGGAGACTATCTGTCTACCTAAAGATAGAGGGGGTCTTGGCATTCGAAAAATCTAGGAAACTAATGATACCTTCCTAGCTAAATTAGGGTGGACTCTGGTGACCAACCCTCATGCCTTATGGTCTTAAGTCCTTACCACTAAATATAACTTTGATGTCACTCATCTGCCCACCTCCATTACCACCACTAGAGGTTCGATTATCTGAAAGAGCATAAAGGCGACGTGGCACTTGGTGATACAGGGCATGAAATGGATGATTGGCGATGGGATAAGATTAAATTCTGGCTTGACCCTTGGCTTGCAGGCGTAGGCCCTCTTATCAATCATACAGTCTCCTACATTCCTCCACACTCCCGTACACTTCGGATTAAATCAGTTTGTGGATGAAACTGAGGACTAGAACTGGGGCTGCTATTCAAGCTTGCCTCCCGTCTTTGATCTGTCGTCATATCGCAGGGACTTTCCCCTCGCGACCCTTCTTAGGCCACGACAAGGTCATCTGGGGCCTTTCTGAGACTGGGCACTACATGGTCACCTCCACCTACTCCATGTTATTGGGCCACAAGGACATCGCGATGGATAGCTTCTGGCAGTTAATTTGGCAATGGATAGGCCCCCAATGCATTTGAACCTTTCTTTGGCTATTCGTGCACGATCTGTTACTCACTAACCACCATCGGCTGCGGCGGAACCTTATTATAGATGGCTTCTGTTACCACTGTGGTCTTGAAGAACTCGCATAGCACACTCTATAAGACTACGATAAAGCTCGCCAAGTGTGGCATTCCTTTCCCGCTCACGTTGCTAATCTTGAGTTCTTCTCTTTGTCGACTCGTCAATGGCTCACCACCAACCTCAGGACTCACAAAACACATTTTTGGTCAGGATTGGTTGCTGCTTTTTGGAGTCACTTGTTGGCTCTTGTGGAATTGGCGGAATATGAGTATTTTTGATACTTAGTTTAATTGGCCTTCCTCATCCATTTCTCTCATTGTGTCTTTTGCATATCAGATCCAGAAAGCGACTGTTTGGAGGAGTCACACTCTTTTGGGACATCGGCCTCGTCAAGAGCAATTGATTGGCTGGAGCACCCTGTCCGAAGGATGGGTCATGTTCAACACAGATGGCTCGTGCACACCTTCCTCCTTGACAGCCGCAGTGGGATGACTCCTACGAGATAGCTTCGGCAATTGGCTTGGCGGTTTCGTTCAAAATCTCGGATGGTGTTCCCCGTTGACTGCAGAACTCTGGGGTGTATTTTCAGGCCTAACCCTAGCCTGGGATCGAAGTTATCGCCGGATCGAACTTGAAGTTGACTCGGTTGTGATGATTAACCTCCTTTCTTCCAAGGAGAGCCGGTCCACAATTCTCAATCCGATCGTTCAAGGGATTCGAGAACTGTTTACTCGGAATTGGACAATAGTGCATCGGCATATATACCGAGAGAGTAATCGTTGTGCGGACTGGCTAGCAAATTATGCGGAGCAGTTCGATCTTGGGCTTACTTATTTAGATACCACACCCAGTGGATGTCATTCCATCCTCCTTGAGGATCAGTCGGGAATTAGTTTCTCTCGAGTCATTTTGTAATATGTTTTTTCTCCCCTTTATCAAAAAAAAAGTTTTGTTTTTAATTTTCACACTTTCCTCGCTCTAGAAGAATTTAAAAATAAAAAATAATGTTCATTTTGATGGAGGTTAAAATTAATTATTTATTTGAAGAATTTAATATAAAACAATGTGATTAATCAAACAAATGAGATCATAACAACAAAAACATAAATGGATATGATTAATATTGCAATAAATGTATCTATTTTGCTAAAAATATTTCCTTTAATAAGAAATTTTATCGATGTCTAAGTCTAACACCATAGGCTCTTGAACACGAGATTTTTGTTCATCCTTCTAGACGCTTCTTTTTTTCATAAATAAAATAAAGTGGCATTTTATTATGTTTTTCATTTCTTGTCTTTTGCATATTACATGTAAACTTTTACACTGGTTATCTTGAAAATTAAGGCTGCAAATTTAAAGCAATGGTCATTATCCGATTTCAAGAATTAAACAAATTGTTTTTCCTTCCTTCCTTCCTCCCCCTAATAAAATCTAAAGCAATAAAGATGAGGTATCAAAATACTTTAATTATTATTAAACCTTTCGAGAGGAAGATTGCAAAATAATGTTCTAATACGCACTTATTCTCATTCTTGTCTTGTTAATGTTCTAAAAATTGAACCAAAAATTAAATCGATAAGATAAGAATTTTAAGGTTTAAAGTTTAGTTGGTATTAAACCGTTATAAAACCTATATATAGTAAATAAAAATAAAATTTAAAATAATAAAAATAAAATACTTTATTAAAATACCAATATCTATTAATGTATAATTAATAAATAATAATAATACTATTAATCTAAAATTGAATGATAATTCTCTTTTAATAATTCCTGTATTTCTTTGTTATTTTAAATTTATATTTTCAAATCAAACATTGAAATTACATCATTATTAGAACTCCTTAAGAATAAACCAAACTAAATAATATATATTCTATTATATTTCTCATCTATTTTATTCCTAAAAAATGATTATTTTATTTCTTATCTATTCTTGCAGCTGAACCAAATGTCCTTTTAGTCTTTTACATATTACTTAATTCTATTATATTAAAACTAATAATATGATCAAAAGCAAATTCATAAATAATAATATTTTATAATCATCAAAATCATAGGCTAAAAATTTGCTTTGTCTAATAATTATAAAACCTTAAAAATAATAAAAACTAAGGTCTATTTACACCAAACATTTTGAAGCTGTATTGATTTTCATTTTTTTTGAACCTATATTACCTTACATGTTGGTCATGTTTGATTTCCTTATCCTTTGGTTTTTAGGGTCTACTTGCTTCCTTAGCAAGCATTTCTACAATACATTATTATTTTAATTCAAACCAATGTTTTATATATTAAAAAATTTATAATTATAATCTTCAAAAATAATTACTACTTTTATATTTTTATGAAATGCTTACTATGTTCCATCCTTGACTTAACCAACCTTAATCAAGATAGCTGTAAACTTTTTGTGACATTCTTAATTTCCTTTTATATGAAAGATTCAAATTAATTATAGGCAATAAGATATATTTTTTTGCATTGTTTTAAGATTGGAATTTTCATTAGCTTAATAGATATAATAATGGTCATATAAAATCACTAATAATGATTTTATTTAAGTGAAAAAGAAGTGCTTTGGCTTTTCTAAATAACCATTTTAATTATTTCACTAGGTACTTCATATCCGGCATAAGCAGTATTTAAAACAAACAAAGGAAAAAACAAGGGATGTTGGGAACTCAACACTCCCATGTTCAATGCTTGTAGGTAATCTTTTTACATATAATAATTGACTAATTTAGGTTGGAGAAATCACAAAAGGATGATGCGTAAGATTATATTAAACTTACGTACGGTACACCTCTTTTACAAGTAGCAGAAACGTCCATAGTTATCCCCATTATTGTACTTCTACGCACAAAAATTAAAATACATAAGATGTAACGACGGTAAAAGAAATATCTAAATTAGAACACTTTTTTTTTTTAATTCGAGGAAACTTTGTAGGTGGGCCAAACGGGCACACCTCTCTGAAGATCCAACTAATGCACTATCCCACAGGCGGACCAAGCGAGTGCACCTCATCATTGAGGGCCCAACTAGTTCTCCATCTACAGGTAAAACTCCGGTTGTCCCAAGCTTTTACAAGAGAGGCTAGCATGGAATCGAACTTGGGACCTAACCAAAGTTAAACTCTGCTCCCAACCATCGAGTCACATCCCTTGAGGACTAGAAGATACTCCTGCCTCTCCAATATCTTCTCATAAATTAAATACCAACCTCCCCGATTATTGTACTTTACGCACAAAAATTAAAATATATCAGACCTAAGATGTAACGACGCTAAAAGAAGTAACATCTGCGTACTTTCCTTATAAATCAAAAGACACTCCTGCCTCTTCAATACTCATAAATTAAATACCAACCTCCCCGACCACCCTGTTTCTACTTTCTGAAAAATTATGAGTCAGCGATCTCAAAATGTCATTGCGGCCATTACGCTGCTAATATGCATGAGTTTCAACTTTTGGTCGCCGGCATTAGCTCAAGGCACTTACGGGGTGGCCTCCTTCTATACGCCTCCATATGTTCGTAAGTATTGATCTGCATATGCAAACTATAGATGTCTACAAAAATAAACCAGTGAGCTCCAAGTCACATCACGTGGTTTTTGTTATCTGTTCTTAACAGCTTCTAAGTGTAATGGATTTGCCGATGATGGTGTGTGGATAGCAGCAGCAAATGAAGACCTATTCGATGGGGGTGCAGCTTGCGGGAGATATTACTGGGTAATTTGCACAGGAGGAACCAATCTGGGAACTCCCCATCCTTGTACAAATAAGTGGGTTAAAGTGAAGATTGTAGAACTTTGCCCAAGTTGCAAGCAGAGACACCGTGCTCTTGATTTGTCAAATGAGGCTTTTGCATACATTGCCGACCCTGCTTCTGGTCTAATTCAAGTTTATTACCAACCGTAAGTATATAGTTTTGTTGGCCTTATGCTCTTTTCAACGTCTTTGCCCCATTACTAATAATTAATACGTACTATTTTGTAGAGCTTGAAGAATAATTAGCTTGACGCAATTCGGAGAAGTTGACGAGCCAATGTCCACCTATGTAACAGCACTTCTCATTTGTTCTTGCTGACATCGATATATATTACTATGCTCAATAAAATAAAAAGTTTAAATAGACATCGGAATTTCTTTTACTGATATTTTAACAATTCTATCTACCAAAATTAATGTTTATTCACCTCATTAAATTTGTAAATCTAATTTTATTTTTCATTGATGAATATATGATGCTTATTGGAGGAGATAAAAAATTATACTAAATCAACGAATAAGATGGGACCACAATGCGCAAATTGGAGATTCTACCACGTGGTGATCAATGCAACAACCAAATGGTTTTTCAGTATCAATCTTGAATTAAAAAAACCAACACAACAAATTTGCAACATCTCATTTCCAGGACTAGAAAACATCTGCAGCTTGCATATGCAGTTATCTCAGCAAAGGCTCGTCCTGCACACACAGATGAAGAGATTTAAACGCAAAATGAAAATAGTTGTCACTTTAAAAACGAGAAATCCAGGAATATACAACAGTTGCGACTCGTAAATATATCAATTAACGTAAGCTTTACAAAAGCCACTAATCAATGGGGTGTGGAGAAATCTGCGGCTCTAAGTGATTCAACATCTACTGTACACAAGATGCCAACCCTCATATCTAAGAAACTCATTTCCTATGAAAACTATAGGGGAAACCTCAACCATGAGCAGCTAAAAATATAACTGCAGATTGCAAGATGGTGACAAATTTTTACAAAATAATAAATTTAATGAATTTAAGGCATGGCAACATCAAAAGTCGTGAAGTCCTTGCTGTCAGCTAATTGAGGATATGGCAGGTTAGCTTCAATTTGAGTAATGCTCTCAGCAAGAAATATCCTGCAAGTTATGAAAATTACAGTTAAGTCATTAGTGCTCATATAGAAGCAAAGAGCAAACATTACAATCAATCACCCTAGTATCCTAATGCTCATAAAACATTGTTTGGTAGGTTAACGTGTACATAATAGTGAATGTTAATTAAAACCAGGGAACAGCAATGAACCCTATCTTTCCTGACAGTCGTTAATATTCCAAGGTCTTTTGTTGTAGGATATCGAACTATGTGGTAGGGTGTGTGCTATCTTTGCTGAAAATTGTTAATCATTAAAATAACCTTTACAACATTCTTCAACCTCTTTCCTTACTATGATTTGCATTCCAAGAAGTTAGATCACAGTACAATATCTTTTAACAAAGATCAGGAGTCAAATCAATACTCACCATCTCCAATTTCAAGGTCATTACTACATCAGCGCCATGCCCATTTCTGCTACAATCTCCTCATTTCCTATCTCAGCATCTGTGAATGTCAGTGCTCGCTGTAACTTTCTAGGACAAAACACCTCAACTTCAGCCATATAGGCAGCCGTTACAGGTCTATGATCAGAAAGTTTAAGCTCTGTTCTCTTATAGTTCCGTAGCTTCATTCCCTTCCCATGTGAAAGAATGCGGTCACACCTACAAAATCAGATTACATTAGAAGGATGCAGTCCCATCAAAGAGATTGGATTATATAGCATAGGTAGAACATAAGAAACAGTAAACCAAATGATAAGGCATAGATAATCAGGGTAAAACATTACTTTCTTTGATAAGTACACAAATTCTCCATTCCTAATAGTGTATTATCATTCCAACAATCAACAAGAAAAATTTGCTCAGTTGGCATGACCAGAAATTAAGAACTAAGAGAAAAATTGCAAGCATGTTCTTAAATTGTGAAATAATAGTAAATATTTAAAGCCACATGCAAACAAATTGCAGTTGTGATGAAAATAGGTGAATCAGTAGGCTTACTGTTCGCTATTGTTTACTATATATAGAAGTACATATGATCTATAACTACAAATATAAGAGTATATTTTCATAATACTCCCCCTCAAGTTGGAGCATATATGTTTCATATAATCTTAACAGCTACAATAAGAAAAAGAAAATACGCAAAACAGAAATTACAACAATAATATCAATATCAGTTATTATAAGGCAAAAGTATACTGGGTTAGAAGAAAAGTGAAGGATAAAAAGTAGAATCAGTGCGAAAGGCAGAAATTTGACGTGCATGGGAGAATAAGTGGGAAAGTAAACCTCCTGACCTAAATAGGTTATTGTGCATGCTCTGAACAGGATCTTTCTACAAGTACAGCTTCTACCCAACTTTTCCTTAGACTACATAACTTTATTCAATTGGAAATCACTTTTTCTATCAGTACATGGAAAACCCCATCTACAGGAATAAAGATACATTTTTCGCTGGCTCATGCAATCATCACATTCTAGTTTGACTTACCATATCCCTAGAATCTCTACAAAAAGAATCACCACAATACATATCCTCGTACAGCAATTGGATGATATTAAAAGAACGTGTTGCCATTCAAAAGTGTATTTATCAACTGATGTAGATTGTAATGATAACTAACAAATATATGGTAGGAAAGTTGTCTTAGGAACTGTTAAGACAATGAAGCTTCTGAGCTTCTAGAGATATGAAAACAAATCTGCTCATATAGATACCAAATAAACTTTGTGCTTAGAAAGAAAATTAACAGCTATATAAACATTGATTAGACAGCCATATCTCGGTTATGAACTAAATTTCTTTCGAAATGAAGAGCGTAGACTAGTATAAGTCCAAAGTTCTGTGAAGATCACTCAAATCTGAATGAAATAAAGGAATAAGTTACATTTGATGCCATGTGCTTATTTCATAAGCATGTTCCAGAAATAAGGAATATAAGGCTGCTCCCTCTCCTCTAGATCTTTCTATCTCTCTCTTTCTCACACAGGTTGACAAACGGTTTTAGATGAAAATAGTATATAAATAGAGAGAATGCAATTCTATATGTAGCATTGACCACAATAGAAAGAAAAATATTTAGTAGGCATCTACATCCAGTAATGTATAGATCAGTAGGGGCATACCATGCAGGATTACGTCTCCCAGCTTTTGGATCCTCCCCACAGTACTTATCCGAGTTCACCTCATACTTATATGTTGGTGGAAAGTTTAACATACCCTCAGACCATCCATCAAAGGGGTGACCTTTCCGTAGTTCCATCACAAGCTGTCACAAGGTGCAAATTAATTTAGCTAGTCATCCCTCACATAACTTCAAACAAAAATTGACCCTTGTTAAATTTTTTATAAAAAAACCTGTTATCTAACGAGGACTGGTGACAAAGAATTTCAGTTCACAGGATAATGAAGAAATTTATCCCAATATCTTTATTTCTTAGCTTATACAAGTTTGAAATCCCCTCCCTAGCAATTGTGTACAAACACTCATAAATGGACATTTAAACATCCTTTACCTCACCAGTGGTGACAAAGAATTTCAGTTCACAGGATAATGAAGAATTTTATCCCAATATCTTTATTTCTTAGTTTATACAAGTTTGAAATCCCCTCCCTAGCAATTGTGTACAAACACTCATTTAAACATCCTTTACCTCACCAGTGCGGAATGCTTCAGTGACCTAAAATCTGTCTTGATATACAACTGACCTACCTGATCTCTCTCTATCAACTTGGACCAATCCCTTTTTGAGATAAGTTCTCGTATTTTCTCATATGACAGATTTATACGGTAATTTAAGTCGCCCAACCAGATGATTCTTCTGCAGAAATCCAAAAACAAGATCACAATAAAAGAAAAGGTTCGATTCATGTTCATGTTAATATAATAAAAAATCATCAACAGTAATAGGTCTCAAAACAGTTAAAAACTTTTCAACCTTATTGCATGGATCATTGTGCTACAAAATACACTTTAAATCAGAAGAAAAGAGAATCACAAAGTAAAGAAAAAGAATTTTGTGATTCAATATCTTTTTTTTGTTTTTTTGGTAAGTGATTGGTTTGTAGATATTCAGAGGAAAAGGGCTGCAGATGACGATATATAACCAACACTTGGTGACAGAGAATGTAGGAATAAGAGAAGTTAAAAGCTAAAAGCATCTTTTAGTGAAAAAAAAAACATGATTTTGCTCTTAGTCTGAAGTGAAAATTCAAAACGATGAATTTTCATGTTAAAGTGCAATGAAGAGGTCAAAATTCAAAAGGTGTTCTTTGTTTCAAGTTAAAGAGCAACAATATTTACTCACTCGTGATCATGTAAACTTTTAGGAAGCCCAGCAACAGCATATGAATGAAATTGAGTTCTTCGGCATATTTCCAGCACATCAGCATTTCTTTTCAATTCATCTCCATCTTTCTCGCCTGCTGTGAGGTGGGAACATATGAAACAGAAAAGCGTCTGGTATATTGACATGCTGACTGATATTGATCCCTGAAAGACAAAGGTAATTTCACAATATTAGATGATATTTCAGAAAAGAGAAAAAAACTTCATCGAAGTTTGTGAAATATTTGCTCGCAAATAACACAAATATCAGAAGCAATATAAAGAATTTGGTTGCTCTATGAACTGTTTACTGACTAAATTATCTACAGAGGAAGCTTGCAAGTCTCTCACCATTATTTGATGAACCATATAATTTACTTGAATATTTTGAGTCTTTTGATTACAACATAGTATCAAAATCAGAGATCATCTGCACCACTACTCCAAGCCAGATAAATGTAATTACCATGAAACAAAAAACAGCACGATGAGAGACCTGATTTTGAAGGAATCAGCATATTCTAAGTAGTCCTCTTAAGAGAAAATGGGATGATGCATCAACAGGGTCAATGCTCCCAAAGCAATAAAAAATGAGCTCATAAGTCAGGATTCAAAAGTTAATCTGAAATTCAATATGAGGGCGTAGAATAGAAACAACTGGTAAGATTTCAAAAATTAGACCAAGTGAATTTTTCTAAAGCGATTTAATTCTAGGCATAAGATTTCAAGTCCAAGGCTCGGTCACTCAACGCATGGAAATCCATGAACTCAAAAAAAAATGACTCTCTTATGTTCGAAGCTACTTCTAACAAATAACATACATGTGGCATACAAGTCATGCCAAACAGTGACAAGAGCGATCATATTAAACCTAAGAAACCAATAGCAAAGCTTTGACTGATGAATAAATTATCCTTCCAGAATTCACAAGCAAAGGAACATTAAAAAAAAAACATTGAACAAATCCTAAAATGATATGAACTACAGGAACATTCTAATGACATGAAGGCACAAATAAAATCATGATATGACACAAACCTTATTTCCAATGTAGCCCATAACACCAACACCAACAGTTGAGACCTTTAAGTTCTGAATATGTTTACGCAAGCTCCTACGAACCCAAATAGTTAGGAAAATTCCAACCATCTGCTTACTTACTATCCTTACATATGATGATCTTCTTTTCCGCTTCATAAGAGCTTCAAGGTTAATTTCTGCAAGCAAAGCTAATCCTGGTTGCATGTCATTTGAGACAGACTTAAATGAACTATACCTTCCAAAAGACTTGGCTGTTTTAAAAGATGTTATGGATTTAAAGGAATTAGGTCTCTGTAAAATATGCTGAGATAACAAGTCTAACGGAGGCTCTGGCCAGCTCAAGCCAATCTTTTCACTATCACTAAGCATCCTGGTTAGTTTTCCATTCTGTTGAACTATTTCTGAATCTATCTCTTCACATTTTTCTTCCGTTCGCAAGCAATTTAATCTGTCCAATCGCTTGGGAGAAGAATATTGCTTCTGCAAGTCCTTTCCTGAAACACCTAATTTGCAAATATCAGTAGCATCTGAGATTACAGTATCTTTACAATTTTCAACTCTGATTTGTCCATCTCGAGCTTCTTCAAAACCAACGGACTCTTCATCCACTGGATGGATTTCCTCTCCCACATCACTATCACTTTCAAGTAATATATCCTCTTCAATATCTGGAACATCATCCAAAGGTTTAAACTTAGATGGAGAAGGAGGATCACTATAGCACTTAACCTTGGTCCTTGCTGGTCGAATTCTGTTTAGTGTTTCACGAATAATATTTTCCCACTTTGGGACTGGACGGCTATCTTCAGGGCCAAATATATTTCCAGCGTTTAAAGGTACAATCTCCTGAAAGCTGCAAAAATGAGGAAATTGTTAACTTTCTCAGAAGAATTTTCGAACATATCCAACATATGCAAAAGATACCAGAAAAGAATAAAGAAAGAAAAACATAGACAAAATCAGAGGATAGCCTATCAATAAAGTAGGCTTTAATGGTAAGATTGAGTAGAACACTATCTGAGAAGCCACATCGAACAGATTTGACACAATAATTTTCCATCTTTACATAATAAATTGAAAAAAATTAATTCTCAGCGTTACATGCAAGATATGTTAAAGTAGGTTTAAACATAAACGAAATACTCACCCAAGTACATAGATGTCAGCGGGCTCATCGGCATCGATCCAATCATCAATGTCTAGGTCATCTGGTGGGAGTTTCCCTCCAACATTCCATGTGCCAACACATATCCTAAGCAAAAAATTGTACAACTTTTGAAATTTAAAGAGAAAAAGCTAACTCTCCACTATGCAGGAAAAAACCTAAAATAACAAGGGAAAAACCTAGCATTACATTCTTATGTAATCAACATGAATAAGGGGGCATCAAACCTGAGCTCCTTTGTATTAATATACTGTGCTCTAAAAGTTTCTGAATTTCGTCTCCTTAACTTTGGACGAGCATCTGGATTCACAGTATAAATCAAATAAAAAAGTCACTCAGAAGAATGAGTCCAATAGAAGAGAGACGGAGGAATTGAGAGTTAAGAGTACCATTGGGATCAAACTGATCATCCTCCACTTTGTTACCTCGCGACCGCCAATCTTTTTCAAATCGCCCACACTCTGCAATTCAGGGGAAAAAAGCATAAATGAATTTTGAATTGCAGTACGTATTAGAAACATAAACTAAATAAAATGAAAAGAGAAAACTTTAGAGTACCGGAAGCAGAATCATCGGAGTGGTAGTCGGAATCGGAATCGGAGGCGGAGTCGGCGCTGTAATCGGAGTCTCTGGCAGTGATGTTAAGCCATTTACGCATAACAACTCTGGGCCAGAAGAACTGTACGAACCAACAACCCAAACAACAACACGATTCAGCCCAATTTCTCTGCCCAAATTAACTTTCAGCTGTATGATTACCAAAACTTCATAGAGAGAATAAGTTGTAGAGAGACGCAGGGAGATACCTCTGTTTGGTGACTACTATGCTTATGGTTGCGAGACTTCATGATGATTTGATCCGTGGTGATAGATGAAGTCAAAGCAAGAAGCTTTTCAAAGTTTCAGAAGACAAAAGTCGCAGAACAAAAATGGAGGGTAACAACCACTGTTAGCTTTTGGGGAGCTTCTTAGATAACGGTAGAGAGAAAGGTTTTAGGATACCATGAATGGATCCAGTTGTAATTTAAGTATATTTTCCCTTTTTAGTATAAATGGATCAAGTTGTAATTTAAGTATTCCTTTTTTTTTGCCTTTTTAGTGTAGTAGTTGGCAAAATCACAAGACCTACCATCTTTTTGTTTCTTTGCCATCAAAATCCCAGCAACTTGCCGGATTTGGACAAGTTTGACTGATACAGAAACTTACAATTTAAGGGGGAAAATTAAAAAAACAGTTTTTGTCATCAAGCTAGTGCTACTGCTATCCGTATATTATATTTTTGTTTAACTTCTATAATATGTTTTCAAGTTTGAGTTAATCCAAAGTTTGAAATTATATACATATGTTTATAATAATGTCCATTTCAGCATTTTATTGGTAATTTTATTTTGCATACGTTTATTATACTCCAGTGGAAAGCTAAAGCTAAAGCTAATTACAATATCAAACTAGGGTAGATAAAGAAGCAATCTAATAAAGAATGTCGGTTGGGCCGGCGAAACCGTGTGGACCTCTCAACATTGGCCGAACCGGTTCATATTGGCGGTTTAAACAGTTAATTACATGTGCGGACTGCAGAGTCGTGGTGAACCCGAAAATATAGATGCTGGCAGACCAGCAGCCACAACTTTTTTCTATTAATAACCAGGAAAGTAAGAAGCGACATGGACGTGGACGTACAAACGACAACGAATTACATTTAATCGTCTTGCGTTTTATCCTTGGAAGTTATGTTCTCTTTATTTTTAAATGTGAAGTTATTACTTTCTTTGACCTTAATTAAAGTAGTTTAAAATTTTAAAATATATATTTTTTATATTATAATGACATCATTATAATTATACATGTATTTTTTAGGCAAAAAGATCCTGTTGACTAAAATATATTAAATCCTTTTTTTCTTTATTTCATTATTCCCTCCATTTTAAAAATAAATATTTTTAAACATGGATTATATTTTAAGCATTAATAAATTAAAAATATTAAAATATCATCGTATTCGCACTTTATTATTAATTTATAAAAAGTTTTTAAAATTTTATTTATTAAACAAAATTAAAATAATAATAATAATAATAATAATAATAATAAAATATCACCATTTTATGTTTTGTTTTTATTCTACAAAGCTATAAATTATGTTATTTAGGCTCTTTTTCAGTTTCCTAAGTCATTTCTTTATCAAAAGACACACTCTCTCTCTCTCTAATTCATTGTTTATTTCTCTCTCTCTTTTTGCCCCTCTCTATTTTCCAATGAAAAACCCCCTTTAGTTGCCATGGGAGATTAGCTTTGATATTTCTATTTGGATGAAAGTAAAAACAAGTTATTATTTGCTTTTTTTTTTAAGAATTGTTGAGCTAATGATATTATTAAAATTTTTATTATGTTTTTCTTCAATATGGCAAAATTTGTTTCATTGTGTTTCAAGTTTTTTTTTTTACTTTAAAGGGTTAGAATTTCTTTGCACAAAAAAAGTTGTTCTTATGTCTAAATCTTTGTTTAAGAATAGAAATATATTAGATTGTATAATTTTGAAGAAAATGATATTTTCAATTTTTATTTTTTTATTTTTTTGAAATAATGCTGAGAAGGTAACCCAAAAACAAAAACTTGTAATTTTCTTCATCAACTAATAGTTAGAACGTACAATTATAAAATCATCAATAAATTTTCTTTCTTTTTTAATTTTGTTTTATAAATAAATTTTCTTTTTAATTTTTTTATAAATTAACGCCATGAAATACAATTATGAAGATAATAGTATTTTTAGTAATTTTTCCTTTTTATTTATTAACAATCAAAATGTAATCCATACTTAAAATAATTTTTATTTTTGAAATAGAAGGCATAATGAAATAAAGCAAAAAAATTATAAGGTTTAATGTATTTTTGTCCACAAAAGACTAAAAAAGTATTTTTATCCCAAAAAATACGACATGTACGGTTGTAATGATATCGTCATAACAATGCAAGGGTAAAAAAGTCCTTTTGAATTATAAGCTAAGGTAATAAGTTCATTTTTAAAATAAAAAGGGCATAACTTATTAAGAGATAAAACATAAGAGAGTTAAATGTAATTTAACCTAATAACAATAACAATATCTAATAAAATTTTCACTCTTAAGTAGAATTAATTATACAGTCTTAATCCAAACTATTATATACATAATTATTTGCCTCATGACAAACACTTGAATTGATGGACGAGTGAACTTCGTGCCAAACACTTAAAATTCTTTGGATTAATTACTAGGTTAATTAAACAATAGGACACCAAACACATGGTAGGTGCGATGACAACGACATTAACATGTTTAATTTTTAGGAATTTATTAATTAAGGTCAAGGATGAATCTATTCTATGTGGTTTCTTAACGCATTATGTATGCATGTATATGAAATAACATTCATAAGTTTTAGCAGAAACAACATAGAAATGAACTAAGAGAAGACCAACGCGTACCTGATTGCAGCAAGAAGATGAATTTAAGGAGTCCAGAAATTTTGGGATGCGCTGTCTAAATCATCGACCTGTAAGAAAAGGATATTATGAAAACCAAAATCATAGAAGATATTAATTGAATAAGCTGCATTATTAAAATGGGGAGAAGGAGAGACCCCAACTTAGGGTTAAACCCATAGGAATCCACTATTAAAGTATAAAGATGTCTTTTCCTTCCCAAAGCATAAAGTGAAATTAATTACAAGACAATTGAAGATCGAACCCAGAAAGAAATCTGGGAAATTTTGATCACTCACCCACTTTTAGCTAGCTTAATTGATTTCTTACCAGGTTGACCTGTTCAAAAAGTATAACAATATAATGGGAAAGTATCTCGAAAAGTCACTGCTTGTGCATATACGAGTCACGTACCTTAGCTTAACCCCGATCATCAACTATCTACTTGCAGCATGTAGGTATAAGTATAAAGACTGAGAGTCTCCTTTCTGAGCTTATGAATCACAGCAGAGAAATAAGAAATGGAGGAGTATGGTTTGGGTGGAGAGCTGAGGCCTGAGGGAGGGGAGAAGAAGCTTTGGATTGGACGTTAGGAGACATCAGTAACTTGTAGCCTACTGCTCCTTATATAATTCGCCGCTGTTGAGCCACGTGCCAGGTCTCTGTTTTCTTCTTTCTTCAAATCACAGCATCCATTCCTTTTTATGGGTTTTCATTTGATTGTGCCTTGTTTTGTTGGGTCCACGTAGATTGTCGTTTTTGTCTACTATATGTTCCTATTTCTTTTTATTTTTATTTAAATCATTATACCTCTTGAAATGTTAGTTTGTAATTTAAAATGGTAGAAAATTATACGCATTCAAAGAAATTTGAAATATATTAAAAATCAGTGTCATTTTTCTTATATTCATTCAATTAATTTGAAATATATTAGATTTTTAAATTTTAAAATACTCGGCTCCACTTCTAGACAATGCAGGTCTAGAGACACTTGAGTTTTTTGGTTTCACAAAACTTCATGTCGGATTAAAATCGCTAGTTAATTTAAGTTCATATAGACATAGTATAACTGTTGTTGAATTGTTAATACTTATTTTATAGTAGCCATATTCTACTCTTTTCCCGAACATTCAGAAAGCCTCCATATATCTACATCTTAGGCAATAAACTCATATTCTTTTTGAATATTTTTTTTATTTTAGAAAAGTTATTTCCCTTTTTTAAAAGTTAACCTGTAAAATGCTGTATTTATATATATTTATTGAAATGTCCATTGAGTTAATGTAGCGGAGGTTCATGTTTCTTTAGATTTTAGCAACTTCACTGATACTTTTGCGTGATGGTTTAGAAAGACTTTAATTTGTGGGGTAGACAAAGAGATTAAGATATGATGGTGCCGTCTAATTTGTGATGATTCGCAGCGAGGCAATAGGAGTTAAAACATTATAACTCTTAAGAGATAAAAATTAAGAGTTAAAAATTTTGCGGGGGGACTAATTAAAACATTATAATTAAGAGTTAAATCAGTAGAGGCAGCATGTAAAACGATCGTACAATTTTTTTTTAATACAAAGGATTAAAAAACAAGGCCTAAACAGAGGACCTTAGGGTTAAGACCCTAAACACATCCTCATAAAAGATTGCAAGGCATCCCGAAAGGGGATGAGTTAAAGAAGTAAATCCGGATCCGTACAATCTCGCATTAGAAACTAGTCAATCAGCGCATCGATTTCCTTCGCGAAAGACATGACAAACTCGAACCGTCCAGAATTGCACCATTAGGGCGTAAATAGCCTGCATCAAGGAGGAATTCGTAGGTAGGGGCGATGAAGACGGTGATAGAATGTTAATAACATCTAAGGAGTCGACCTCAAGGTCCACTTGCCGGTATCCCTTATCCCAAGCCAGGTTCAATCCCAAATAAACTCCTAATAATTCAGCCTCCAAAGGCGAGCACAATCTCATATTGTGAACAAAACCTCCCACCCACCTACCAGTACTATCGCGTAGGAGGCCCCCAGAAGAGGTAGTTCGGTGGGATACTGATGTAGTTCCATTTGTATTCAGCTTAATCCATCCTTCACTAGGTATAGTCCATGCGATGTTCCTGGTGTTACTAGCCGTATAGCCTACCAGAGCCCAAGCCGTAACAGTACAAGCCTTGATCACCTGAAAAGCATAGCTGAGAATAGTATATTTGCTGACAGTAGGCCAGGAAAAGTGGATGTCAAATATGTTATTGTGACGTCATTGTCGCAAAAACCAGCAGGATATACCGAATAACAGGACCATCGTATCCCGGTAGTCTTTATGTGATTAAGCAAATTGGAAGTCAACCACTCGACACGACTATGCAAAAAGATATCCGTCTGCTCCACATCATAATTAAACTGTAGCCAGAATTGCCATACCCTAGTGCAGTTGCGAAGAGCA
>JANTPM010000244.1:14032967-14054168 GCA_025434745.1 Erythroxylum divaricatum | reverse complement strand
TTAGTAATGAGCTCGGTATCCAATGGATACAGGACAGTTTAGGTACTCTATCACAACAAAGTAACAAATAGAAAGTGGGTCTCATGTGCACTGCATATGCATAATATGAATGATTATATCTATTAAATGTGAAGTGTGAGACGCTGTGAATGTGATTATGTGTTATGTGACTGGGTGAGTCATCGGTGATGGTCACTCATTGAGTTCGCAAAACTCACCCAAAAATTGAAAATATTTTTTAGGACTCAGAAGAATACCTCGTTAGGTAAACGAGAGTATAATTACTGCATGCAAGGGAAAGATAAAGGTCGGGATCAGTATGCGTCTGCATTAGTGCTATCCTATTCTTGTATAAATTTGTATTCCACAATTTCTGTAAAATAGTGTTTTATATTTGTAATGGGCCCCAATTGGCTATTGAAATTCTATTGATTGTAATGTGTTGATTGAAGATGTTTATGAATGAAAGTGGGCCCTATGTGATGATTAACTTCCGCATATGTTGATGTTTCAAAAAGAAAATTTTATATCGAGTTTTGACTGATTGAGTATTCTAACACGTCACCCTCGCAGGGCACGGACTCAAATATCCCTCAGGATGTCGGACACTTGTCTCTAGGGAGTGGGGTGTTATATTCTTAGAGTGTAGAGACTCTGTAGAGATTAAAAGTTTTAAGATAGGGAAGACAATGAATATGAATGGTCATGAACTCAGGCCCTATCTTGAAGAACCTTAAGTGGAGAAAGCACAAATTGTGGCACCTGAGGACCATAACTTTGTCATGTGATGAGGACAACAAGTTGTGACACTCTCTAATCATGACTATCTTTGGAAGTTCAAAAGCTAAAGTGAGTAAAAAGCACATTCTTAGAGCCATCATCTTAATGTTCAAAAATAATTGGAATACGAAGAAGATAGATTAATGTGAGGATTGGACACGAAATTGCAAGAACGTCAATTCAATATGATCTAAGAGATGCACAACCATGTATCTAATTACACAATCGTGTAAGGGTACGAATTGGGCATATTTTTATGACATATACGGTTGGATACAAGGCCATGTATGCAATCGTGTGACTCCGCATATGAGCGGCTAAACATGTATGGATCGATTTTGGAAGAAAATAAGGAATAGAGTAAGCACTCTTTAGAGACCTACGGAGGGCTAGACTTCCTCAATCTAGTTCTGAGGTGAAATCGAAGCCGAAGAACACTTTTGTAAATGTCTTTATGTGTAATGTTGAATCATTACCTCTTTAGGGATTGTTTATGTTATCCTATATCTATTGATTGGGTATTTCTATAAAGATGATCTGGATGTATTCATTAGGTTGTTTTTATGAAAACCCATTGCTAGAATCTTGAATACAATACATAATCGTTGTATTTTTTATTCATTTGTGACAATTAATGATGTTGAATCAATAGGGATAACGTAACATAGGTTAAATGACTCGAGCTCGTGTGTATATTGTCTAGATTAATTTATTTTCCTAATTCATAGTACAACTGCCTTGCTAAATCTAGAGAGTTTGTTCTAGATTGTTTGATGTCTAGGTTTAGTTAAAGAGTTTGTTTTGATTAAATACGACCTAAAGGAAAACCAGAATGAACAGAGCTTGTTGTTAACCTACAATTAATAGTTTTTAGTGGAGGTGTGAAAACAACAATTCAATGACGTATGTTTAATTGTGTGTAGGTAGAAGTTGAGCCTGTGACCGAATTCCAAACTCATTCATCACTTTTATCACTTTTTTGTCTATTTTCTTTAATTTGCTTTCGTTAGTTTAATTTCACTTTATTTTCTTATTTGAATCGCAAAAGTTACGTGAACACTTCATTTGGATACAATCCCTACTTACTACTCCTATAAATTTAGTTAGGCAAAATTAGGTTTTATTTTTTGGGACATTCGACATGTATTCGATGTGAACAAGAGAATCATTTATATGATATATTAATACATTCAAAATTAACCACATTAATGTCAAAATTATTAGATTTATTATGTATCATTTAAATAATATTGCTGAAATGTAAAGACTAATTTGTTGATTACTGAAATATTATAAGATTATTTGATATTTAATCCGTATATTTATTACGAATTAGTAATTCCTTTACAATATATATTTCTTTGTATAAAATTCTTCATATTTTACCGAAATGTCCGCGGGATATTGGGAAGAGAAGCAATTCCAAATTCTCTAGAAAGAATTGGCCGGCTTATAGAAAGAGGGAAAAACAACAATAGAACCATTAGGCAAGTAAAGTAGTAAGCAAGCGGACATGGACAACGATAAACAACATAGAGATAGATAAATGACTTAGCGGATTAGGTGCAGAGAATATCCAAAGATGCAAACTTTCCTCCACTCCTCGAGCTCTGTCTATCTTCTCAACTCTTGGCCACCACTTCAAACTCACAATTTCCTTCTCAACCACTGTGGCATAATCCATAGTCCAAAATCTTCCACTTTTCACTCGTTCCCCGCTACGGGGTCGCTCAAAATCACGTCTATTTCCCAGCATTTTCAACCATGGAAAACAACCGATGTTTCATTTTTCTCTCAAAACGATGCATTTGATGGTTTTTCGAGTAGCCAATTGCCGGGAAAGCCGCAAAATGATAGAAATCGAGATAATGAAGAGCTGGAATTGCTAAGTAAGCCATCTCCAGTAGCCATAGATGTAGAAAAAGAAGAAGAAACTGATAAACAGACCGAGCAACCTGATGAAGATGACGCCTTGGCACCTTTCCTGAAGTTCTTTAAGTCTAAAGATCCACTAGAAGAAGCAGAAGTAGAACTAGAGAACGAGGAAACGAATTTAGGTGTAACAGAGGAGAAGAAAGATTTGGGCGGTGGAAGTAAGGAGGCTCAGAAGGTTAATGTGGACTATTATGAACCAAAGCCTGGCGATTTTGTGGTAGGGGTTGTGGTTTCAGGTAATGAGAATAAACTGGACGTTAACATTGGAGCGGATTTGTTGGGTACTCTGTTGACAAAAGAGGTTCTACCGTTGTATGGAAAAGATACGAATTATATGTTGTTTGATATGGAAAAGGATACTGAGAAGTTGATGGTTAAAGGGAAGATGGGAATTATTAAGGATGAGGCTGCAATGAGTGGAGGGCCCGTTTCGGGAAGGCCAGTTGTGGATACTGGAACAGTGCTGTTTGCTGAGGTTCTTGGGAGAACGTTGAGTGGACGGCCATTGATTTCAGCTAGAAGACTATTTCGCCGGATAGCTTGGCATCGAGTGAGGCAGGTTCTCTTCTCACCTAGTTCTTTCGCGTATTTTGAAGCTGGTTGGGTACGCTTTTCATTTGAGGAATCATGCGCATACTGGTTTATGTAAAATTTGTTTCTTTCAATTAAATGTTAAATTCCTGTTAGAGGCTAAGGCATTTTATTTTAATCTTAGTGTTCCAAGAGGAAAGCAAGAATGCATAATAAGTTTTTTGTATCCGAATTAAGAGAGAAAAAGAATTAAGGGAAACATTGTCATGATCTACGGGGACCTACATCTTTACACCTCTTTTACCAATAGGCGAGCTAAGTACGAATTTCTGACAGCAATTACTCTTGTGCAGATCAAAGAACTTAATCAACCTATTGAGGTTAACATTACAGAGTGGAACACTGGGGGTCTCCTTACAAGGATTGAGGTTTCTACCTCTTTGGTGCATCTTACTTGTCTGTTCATGTGCATCATATATATGTTAACAATAGGAATTTTTATATTTTGTTTTGCAGGGATTGCGGGCTTTCTTGCCGAAGGCTGAACTAATGAATAAAGTGAAAAACTTCAAGGAATTGAAAGAAAATGTAAGCTGCAAATTTTCAATATCAGCTTCTTGTTATTTTCATTTGCTGGAGTGTAGCATTATCTGTCGTTATTGGTTTCACTAGGTAATGTTAATTTCTCTTCAGTGGCTTTGTCTTCTGCTGCAAGACTTGCTACTTGGAGAGCTAAATGAATTAGAATGTATTTAAGCAAAAATATGCCTACAAATAACTGGTTTTACTTAATATTCCTGCAAATACTTGGTTCTACTGAATATGCCCAATCTTAATTTTGTTTACTTATAGCATGTTGGTAAGAGGCACGTACAATCCTTTAACTGGCATCAATTTTGCATGGTTGCAATTACCTAAGTTTCCAAAATAAAGTGGTGGCATTACAAGCCGATTGTGAGAATTTATTATTACCTCAACTGGAATAGGAAGTTCTGCACATGCCAGAAAATCACTTTAACGTCTCATTCTATTTCTTATAGGTGGGCCTATTTCTTCTTTTGGATGCCTGTATAAATTTATAATCAAACCCTTGGATTTCTGTTCATTTATACATCAGTTTGCATACCGTGCCTGTATCTTTTGTTAGTAGATAAAAAAGAGGTGGTGGGAAAGAGACAGAATACTTCTAATTTACTATAGCCGATTGCAGCTGATGAAGTATCAATAAGTTTGTGGATCTTTGACTGCTAACCAAAAGCACATGATTGCTGTAGTGAAATGTGTCTGAGTGAGCAATGTTCTTTCCTTCGTTTTCTTGTTTCAAACCTTCTAATAAGATTTTATTTCATTTATTAGCACTTGTGATGTCAGACCTCTAATCGGTTTTCTGTTTATCTGTGATAACTTGTGCAAATGCTTAGTAATTGACATCAATAAAATTGCTGTATGGAGATAAATTGATAACAGTAATTGTCTTGGTAGAAGGTAAGAAAGGAAAAAGAGAACTATGCAACATTGATGATTCAGAGTTTGTCAATTAAAGTTAAAAGATATGTAAGTAAAAGTTTTCAAAACCTTACCAATTAGCGGCTCGAACAAGTTTTGACATGCTATCACCTCCACTGCATTTTTGACTTGGGACCAAATAAGTAATTACAGCTGAATTTCTAATTCTTTCACCACATGCTTTTTGCTGCATTTTCTATGAATTGTTTCGGTCTTGATCCTATAATATACAGGCCTCTCAAACAAATCAAAAGGGGCTAGAACTTTGGCACTTTGAATTTTAGGATGCTTAAGTGTCTCATGCAAGTACATGTTGAATAATTGTTTGTTGAAAATTTTCCAAACATTTGAGTGTTAGTCAAATGACACAGAAGTTAACACTGGATTAGATTTACTCGGAGCCAATTCACTGACCTGGTCAACTCATGTTGCCATATCATGCGAAGACCTAGTGAGGAAGCCCAAATCTTTCTTGTGTGGTTTCTTTACCATACTCAAAAATCAAGACTATAATCATCTCCATAGTTTTAATCTGCTGATCAGCTACCGTATTTGTATATTTGTTGTGTCATTCTTATTGTTCATTATTGTGGTTTGAGGATGCAGGTTGGTCGCCAAATACATGTATTAGTCACTCGAATAAATGAGGCCAATAATGACCTGATACTGAGTGAGAGGAGAGCTTGGGTTAGTATACATGTTGTCTCACTTTCTTTTGTTACTGTATAATTTGGTCGCTTGAGACATTCATGTTTCTTCTTATTTTTTCATATACATTTCCTGAATCATTGCCTACTCTGGATAAATTGTTGCAGGAAATGCTAAACCTTCAGGAAGGAACACTTCTTGAAGGAACTGTCCAGAAAATTTTTCCTTATGGAGCCCAAGTTAGAATTGGTGAAACTAACCGAAGGTGAGAGTGGCTTAGTATTTCTGTTGTTACACTTGCCCTTGTCCTAAGCTCTAAATTATTATACTAGATGGCAGGCTGTTCTTCACGAATTGTGGATAAATTGTGCTTGGATTGCAGCTGCAATGCATGGAAGAAACTAAGGAAGTGTGCAGTGATGTTTTGGTAGATTGCTTTTGAAAGATATATTTAGGAGATAAATAAGAAAGTTCTGAAAGAGGGCTAGGGACAATAAAGCATAAAATAAGAAAGTCCTGAAAGAGGGCTAGGGACAATAAAGCATACTGACTATATTGAAGTTATTTAGTTGGAGAACTTCAAGTAGAAGTCCATTTGGCTTTGGTTTTCTCAAGACATTACAATTGTGGGAGACTAGTAATGAGCAACACAACCTTTATATATGGAAATGTAGCATCTCAATTTTATATACCCTAAGCCAATCTTCTATTGTCATTCTTTTAGGGTCATTAATTTGTGACATGGAAATCAACCAGGGGCAGAGTTTGAAAAATTTTTTAGGACTTGAACATTTTGGACAAATTGAAGATAATAAGCATTTTAATGGGGGCATTTTTACTAAATATTTGCCAAATTTTTAAAAAATAATGCCTGATAATTAACTAAGATTTTAAAGAAATTCTATTTCAAATGATGAAATGTTATTGATTCGAAAGAGTAGTAAATACTTTGCAAGTGCATATGCTTGCAAAGACCATCTTTAATGAGTTTGAGTAGCTTAACCCTTAGTGGCTCTTCCTTGAGGTCAATTGGATATGTTGATGGCAGGCACCAGGCTGATTGTAAATTTCTAAATGTTGTTCAATATCTTGATTTCCCATTTTTGCCTATTTGCAACATGTTTCTATTAATATGTGAATCTTAAATGCAATTTATGCTCTTTTTTTACTTGCATACCATTTGTGTAAAGCTTTAAAAGAGTTTTCTTTGATCTTTTTATGGCTGCGTAAGCTTCCATGCAGGTGTCTTCTCATTCATGCAATATGAATATTGAATGTACCTTGAAGTTCAAGTGCAGTGGTCTTAATATTGTTTGTATTACTGCATAAACTTTGAACAAAATTGTCAGAAAATATGGTAAGTATAGCTTATTTAATCTCACTTCTGATAAAGGAGTAATAGGAAACTTTCTTTGCTCATTTCAGTGGGCTGCTGCATGTCTCAAACATCACTAGAACTAGCATTACTTCTGTCAGTGACATACTTCAAGTTGATGAGCATGTTAAAGTCCTTGTGGTAAAGTCAATGTTTCCTGGCAAAATATCTCTCAGGTAATTGTGGACTTGGTTCTATCCTTCTTTTTTTTTTTAAAACTCAGTTGTTTGATTCACCAATCACTTTATTACTAATATCCATGAGACAGTCACTATGGAGTAACCAACACATCTAACAAGTCACCGTATGATCCATATCAATGTATACCTAGTAGAATGTTCATTTTTATTCTTGGCTTTCACTAGGGCAAGAGCTGAGGCTGTTGAAGGTGATCCCATTGTGGTAGGAAGTTAGGAACATATGAAACCAACTGCTCACTCTGATCCGGAAATAGAACTAGTAATAAGCTTAGTCTAAGCTATATAGAAGCAGATTGGCCCTATATATTGCAGAGGATTCAATGAGGTTCTACACCTGTTCTATTTCCTATTTTCAAACTGTAGGAGAATTTAAGTCTAGAACTAACCAGTTTCATGGTTTCAAGAGCAAGAATCTTTAACCTGACTATTCCAATGTACAAGTGCTTTCTGTTCCAAGATCGGCATTACATGGAATTAAAATTTACTGGAATTCATGTGAGGACGAAAGAAAAACTTAAATTCTCTTAAGTCACGGTAGATTTCATTCAAAAGCTGCTCGATATGATTGTCGCAGCTGCAAACCTAAATAGACCTAAATGAGTAGATGTTTTCTTTTTTGAGAAAACACATAACACTGTGTGACATTGTCTTGGCATATATTTGCAGTTTTTGTGAGTTCAGGTGTAAGGTTAGTGAGTGGTGGATAAGTGATAGCTTTCCGGGTTGCGCATGGGGCTGAATTGGTCCGGGTCGTGCACCGACCCAGGTGCGACCTCCTACTGTCGGGTTTGGTGGCCCAACTCGTGGGACGCCTTCCGACCTCCAGCCCACAGTAGACGTGTAGTGCATCGAGGGTGTGAGCTTACGCTCCACTGCTCGTGCTGCTGCGATCATCCGATAACGAGAGGAAGGGTCCAACGCCAAGACCTCCAGCTGGATATCCTCTCGCAACCCTCCAAGGAAGAAACCCATGTACTGATCTTCGGGAAGGGGAGGAACTTGTGCTGCCAACATCTCAAACCTTTCGACATACTTGTCCACCGTGCTACGTTGTGTCAACGTCTTCAGTTGGGAAAAATGATTTCCGTTAAAGTGATCGCCATACCGATCGAATAGAGCTCTCTTGAAGGTCTCCCAATCCATTTCGGGCTTTGACGCTAGGAGGACCTTAAACCAGTGCCATGTCATTCCTTCCATACATATCTGCGCTAGCTGAACTCGGAGCTCCGACGGGGTTCCCTGGACGATAAAGTACATCTCGGCCCGAGAGACCCATCCTATCGGGTCTTCACCTTGGAATGGAGGGAGCTCTATCCGCTTTGCTCGGAGCTGGTGTTCCTCCGTCAACATGGAAGTGACACTATTGCCTTCTGCTATCGTGGGTACCGACTTCCCACGCTCCACCGAACTAGATCCAGCCTCGAGTGTTTGGTGCGCAACTTGACGTTGAAATCCCTAGCTCGGCGTGCATCGCGGCTAATGCTCTTAAGAGATCATCGACACCCTTGTGTAAGCTAACTTCGTCTCCACTGCAGTCATACGAGCATCCATTGCTTCCCACTTTTGTTGCGCCATTCTTGTGTGCATACACCGAGTCTCTCAATGAAAGCACCAATGATAAGCAAATGGATGAGAATAAGGTATTTTTATTGATATTATAGCTATAGCCTCGTAGTATAATCCACATGCACTCAGCTACCAGCCACCAATGGCCCCTTTCAGCTATCAGTCGAATACAATGCAAGTCTAGAGATACCCCTGCACTACCCTCATCCTTTATATAGTACACTCTCTCTCTTCTAACTAACTTCCATAACCATGTGCTGACTCAGCACTCACAATCTGCTCTGTCTTATTCTTCCTTCTGGAATACGTGATCATGGGTTTGGGGCCCATGTTCTGCTCCTGCCGCCTATTCCTCCTAGAGTAAGTCAATACGGGCTTATGACCCGGAAAGCTATCAATAAGTATTTTGTCTGAAGCAAAACGTGTTGTAAATAATAACTTGGGTTGCTACTCAAGGGAAATATCATTCATGAAGGAATGATTTTGCAGCTAACACACCACTAGAGGGTTATTTAGTTCTCAGTTAAAACTGCAATTACCATGGACTCCCCAGTTGGCGTAGTATTGTATGCAAGCTTGCATTATAATGCACAGTTGACTGTATGCATACCTTTGCTTCATGCACATAGTAATTTGTAGGAGATCCTAAATCATGTCGAGGGCACTATTTAAACTGTCGATTCACTTCTAGTTTCAAGTCTAGTTTACCTGGTTAATACTGTAAGGAGTACCGTTTGAATAATTTATCAATCAACCTAATAGGATACTGCATTATGTAAAAGAACAACTTGATTCAATCAACTCTTGTAGTATTATGGAAAAGGGAATTTTCATAAAAAGGTAGCAGCCTTTCGAGAGGGCTGCGGCCTTCCTCAACAACAACCAAATTCACATGTTTTCTCTCAGTCCTAGCGATAGCCTATATGTTCCTTTTCCAGATTCGAAAATAACGGCATAACAAACATAACAAAATAACAAATAAAGTAATGAAAGGGAAAGATAACAAAATGCCATAAGTTCGCTCTAGGATCAGCCAACTGTCCCCTCATTCATGGGCCTTCTTTTCCTGGAATACGTGAGTCGAATTAGAGGTCTATCATTACGCTCCCGGTCGAGTTCCACCTTGTCCTCAAGGAGAAAATTAGGGAACTGTTGTTGGATTGCCTCTCGAGATTCCCAAGTGGCTTCAAAATCAGGTAGTTCACACCATTTAACCAAAATCTCTTTCCCCTCACAGTGTCACACCACTGCATTACCTTCTTCAGGGTCACAACCCATTCCATGTCTAAAGTCAATTGAGGTGGAAGGGGCTGATTGATCTGTTGAAATACAAGCGCCTTCTTGAGTTGGGAGACATGAAAGATCGGGTAGATGTTAGCACCAACCGGTAAATCAAGTTTATATGCCACTGCGACAATCTGCTCTAGAATGCTATAAGGGCCGAATAACTTCGGTGAGAGTTTCTCATTCTGCTTTTCAGCCGAGGAGCGTATTCTATAAGGCCTCAATTTGAGGAAAACCAGATCACCCACATGATATTGAACTTCTTTCCGATGTTTGTCTGCGTGCACCTTCATTTTTACTTGAGCTTTTGCAAGATGAAGCTTGAGTTCCTCCAAAATTTTCTTTGAGCTCATTCTTCAAGTCAGCTACTCTTGTAGTTTGACTGCCAAAATGCACTAAATGTGGGTGTCCCTGCCATATACAGCTTTGAAGGGAGTCATGCTAGTAGATATAGATAGGAAGTATTATATTAGTATTCTGCCATGGAAGCCAAGAAGTCCACTTCTTCGGTTGAGTGCCAGCAAAGCAACGCAGATAGGTCTCTACGCTTCTGTTTACAACTTCGGTCTGACCATTGGATTGGGATGATAAGCTGTATTTCTGCCGTAGGACAGTCCCTTGTAGTCTGAATATTTCTTCCCAAAAATTGCTCATGAAAATTTTGTTATGGTTTGAAACAATAGACCTGGGCATTCCATGGAGTCGAACAATCTCCCAAACAAAAATATCAGTCACCGACTTTGCTGTGAAAGGGTGTTTTAAAGGCAGAAAATGCGCATATTTACTTAGCCTGCTGACAACCACAAGAATGGAATTATGGCCCACTGATTTGGGAAGGCCTTCCACGAAGTCAAGAGAAATATCTTCCCAAATTCTATTAGGTATGGAAAGAGGTTGGAGTAGTCCCAAGGGAGAGGCAGTTACGTATTTGTTCTGTTGACATATGGCACATTCAGCTACAAATTTCCGAATATCTTCCTTCATACCCCTCCAAAACACCTCACTTTTAATTCTTTTATAGGTCCTTAAGAATCCGAAATGACCCCCAATTGGACTAGTATGAAATTCGTGTATCAAGGTAGGCAAAATTCTGAAATTGTTGGGCAGAACCATTCTCCCTTTATACAACAGAGTGCCATGTTGCAAAGAGTCTTGCAATTTCTGAATTATCTCGGCAAAGTTGGAGTCTGCAGCCACTTCTTCTCGTATTAAATCACTGTCTAACACCCTTGGAATAGAAATAGCAGTCAGTTGAAGTGGCTTAGGCTGAGAGATTGGGATAAGGCATCAGTTGCAACATTTTTATACCAGATCTCAAAGTCATTCCTGATTAATTTAACAACCCACCTGTGATATTTTGGCTGTATAAGCTTCTGTTCTAACAAATGTTTCAAAATTTTTTGATCAGTTTGAATCACAAAATGTTGTCCTAACAAATAGTGCCTCCACTTTTGCACTGCCAACACAATAGCCATCAATTCTCATTCATATATTGACTTAAGTTGGTTGCAGGTTGATAAAGATTGGCTGAAGAAAGCAATAGGGTGACCATCTTGAGACAAAGTTGCACCTAATCCCATACCTGAAGCATCAGTTTCCAAAGTAAAAGGCTTGGCAAAATTGGGTAAAGCCAAGGTGGGAACAAGTGTCATAGCTTCTTTCAATTGTTGGAATGCCTTTTCTGCTTCTGCAGTCCAATGGAAAGAGTCCTTCTTGAGTTGCTGTGTCAATGGCCAAGCTATATTTCCATACCCTTTTAAAAATCGCCTATAGTAACCTGTATGGCCTAAGAAGCCTCGAAGTTCCCTCAAGTTTGATGGTGTAGGCCAATTTACCATTACTCTAACCTTCTCCTTATCCACCTTAACCCCTTGGTTTGTCACCCAATGCCCTAAGTATTCAATCTTCCTCTGCCCAAACACACATTTCTTCTCATTTAAATGAAGTTGATGTTTTGTCAAGGTGGTAAGCACCCTATCCAAGTGCTCAGCATGGGCCCTTTCATTTCCACTGTAGACTAATATATCATCAAAGAAAACTAAGACGAACTTCCTTAGGAAAAAATTAAGCACACGATTCATCAAGGACTGAAAAGTTGCCGAGGTGTTTGATAGCCCAAAGGGCATCACCCTAAATTCGTAGTGACCCTTGTGAGTTCTAAATGTCTTCTTTGAAATGTCTTCTACCCTTATCCAGATCTGATCATAGCCTGATTTTAAATCCAACTTTGAAAAGAGCTTAGCATCATGTAGCTCGTCAATTATAGGTATCGGATAACGATCTTTTATTGTCACTCGATTAGGCGCCCGATAATCTAAACAAAAGTGCCAGCTCTCATCCTTCTTAACTAGTAGCGCTGGACTTGAATAAGGGCTCGTGGAAGGTTGAATAATTCCTACTATAATCATTTCCTTGACCATCTTCTCGATCTCATTTTTTTTGATAGTGTGGGTAACGATAGGGTTTAACATTAATTGGCGACATTCCTGGTTCCAAGTTAATTAGATGGTCGATATCCCTTTTAGGAGGTAGTTCTATGATAGGTTGGAATACCTTCTGATGATTCCTTGGCACTCATTGGACCATTTCCGAAACTACCCATTTGTCACTGGTAATTTCTCCAAGAAGCTCCATCTGACATAATTCCACAATCAGCCCCACTCCTTGTTGTATTGCCTTAGTCATTGTCTTCAACGAAACTCCTGTCTTGCATAAATTGGGGTCCCCTTTTAGCACCACTCGGGAACCATCAACACAAAATTCCTTACACCAGGTTACTCCAATTCACCTCCATATTCCCAATACTTCCCAGCCATTTCATACTGAGAATTATATTTGTCTAGCCCAATTGTAAAGGCAAAAAATCCTCAATAATTGTTATTCCTTGAACCTCAATCCTTACTCCCTTGCAAATGCCCCTCCCTTTAACTGTTATACCATTACCCATAATTACCTCGTAATTGTTAGTGGAAATGAGGGGTACTTGTAGTTCTTCAATGATCTCTAAAGATAGGAAATTATGGGTAGCTCCACAATCGACCATCACTGCCACGTCTCTCCTAGCCAACGTCCCTCTCATCTTCATGGTGCCTCATGTGGTCAGGCCAAGCATCGAATTTAGGGATAGTTCAACAGCTTTCGTCATGTGTACTTCCGCACTCTCAGTCTTGTCCCCTGAAATCTGCCCGTCATCCTTCGATTCCATACCCACCGCCTCCTCTTCTCGTTCTTCGTCGGTGATGAGCAAAATTTGAAGCTTCTTCCGACACACATGGCCTAGCTAGTACTTTTCTTCATACGAATAACACAACCCCCGTGCCCTTCTGTCTCAGATTTGGCATCAGTGAGCTGGATCTGTTGTCAGCCTCCTTATGCGGGAATCCTCGCTAGTTCTCAAGTTGGCGGCATGACCTGAATGCTCCAGAAGGTTCCTCGGTTTGAAGCCTTGGCTTCTCCCTCCTGGTTCATGTTTCGACCCACGAGTCCTTTCCCTTCTCCCCATTGACTGGGTTTAAGAGAAATAAGTCCCAATGTGCTTCCTTTTTGCTTGATGGTCCAATTCTTTTCTTCAATCATTTGGGTTGTATTCATAAGGGCCTTAAGCCCTATTGGGTTCATCAAATGAAAGCTCAACTCTAATCTCTGTCTTCAACCCCTTCACAAAAGTGGATTCTAGCACCTCCACAGGCAGTGTCGTTAGCAATGCCGAGAGTTTCTCAAACTCCCTCCGATAGTCGGCCATTGACCCAAGTTGTTTTATATCTAAAAACCTTTCGCACAAGTTCCTAGTTTAAGTTTGGCCGAAACTTTGAACCAACTGTTGTTTAAAATCACTCTAGCCGCTGAATGATGTTCTTGCATCAGTCCATCGAAACCAGGCGAGAGCATCCTCTTCGAAGTTGATTCCAGCTGCCATTAACTTTTCAGCTTCACTCATTCGATTCATTTCAAAGAACATTTCTGCTCGATATAACCAGCCTTCCAGATTCGTTCCATTGAATAAGGGCATCTCAAGATGCCTCCCAGTGTGCCATGATTCTGAGTTCCCAAACATCTCCCGCTTAACATTTTCATTTGCTGCTTGGTATGTGCCACTTTAACCACTTACCATTTCTTCCACTCCCATAGGTACTCTCTCATTCTTTTCTTTTTCAACCGAGCTAGACCATTCTTCCCGTTCAGTATTCTTTCCTTTACCCAGAGATTTACTTCCCCCTTGCACCATTCTTTGTTGTTCACTAATTGTGGCCATTATCTGTGTCACTCCTTGGGAGAGTGTGGTGAGAGTCTTCTGTATCTCCAAAATTCTCTCATCAACTCTTTCCACTGCTGGAATCCTACTTAACTCTCGGTTTCCTTCCAATTTTTTCTCGATCGCTTCCATTTTACCGTCAAAGTTCTTCGGAGGCATGGCTTGCTAGCTCTGATACCAATTTTTGATAGGATACTATGTTATGTAAAAGAACAACACGATTCAATCAACTCTTGTAGTATTATGGAAAAGGGAATTTTCATAAAAAGGTAGCAGCCTTTCGAGAGGGCTGCGGCTCTCCTCAACAACAACCAAATTCACATGTTTTCTCTCACTCCTAGCGACAGCCTATATGTACCTTTTCCATATTAAAAAATAACGGCATAACAAAATAACAGTAAAGTAATGAAAGGGAAAGATGACAAAATGCCATATGTTTGCTCTAGGATCAGCCAACTGTCCCCTCATTCATGGGCCTTCTTTTCCTAGAATACGTGAGTCGAATCGGAGGTCTATCACAACCCTATGCTCAATTGAGCTATGCATTTCTCTGAAAAACTTTGATAAGAACTTTTGAACTTTGCTGTGGTCCCAGGATATATGAATCTGGCTTTAATAGAATTCAAAGCTAGTTCAAAAGTTCATTTTCCGGGAATTTTGACTAATGCCAATATGCTGTTAGTAAGAGGATGCTAATAGCTTGTTTCCTTCATGTTTCAAACTGTATTACAGAGCTTGTAAGTGAGGCTGGCCAATACCCATCAAACAGGACCTGTTTTATTACTGATTTAGATAACCCAGGTGTTTTAAAGCCATGCATTTTTTATGAGTTTTGTTTTCTTTTTCTTATACCATATTAAAGGCAGTAGTCTGGCTTTGATAGCAAAACATGGATCTTTACATAGCTTAACTGCAATTGTAAGCTAGTAAAGATGTTCTGGAAGAGTTGTCTAATACCATTCGTTGTTAGCAAGAGGGCGCTAATAGTTTCATTGATGTGTGTAACAGTATTGCTGATCTTGAGAGTGAGCCTGGTCTTTTCATATCAAACAGAGAGGTAAAAATCTTTTATGACTTTACTTTTGTTTTTAGTTGGTGTTATTTATTTGGACTATTGATCTTTATGAATTTTTGTCATCCGAGTAGAAAGTGTTAGCTGATGCAGAAGTGATGGCCAAGAGGTACAGGCAAAATCTGCCAGCTAGTTTAACAACTCCAAATACAGGAACTGGTACTGGCAATGGACTATTTTTTAATGATGAAGAAAGCTTCTATGCAAACTGGAAATGGTTCAAATTTGAAAGGGATTAATGAAGGAAAATGCCAGGATATCACCGTTTTCTCATTATCCTGGGAAAAGAAGGGTTTTAGTCTCACACGCTAAAACAAATTCACTGAAGTGTGGGGGAAAGGGAAGAACCTCCAATCATGTTCTGGCCTCTGGATATTGTGTGTGAGATATCCATAATTTGTCGAAAAGTCTACGACTGAAGATATTGATCAAGGCCTGGACTTGAGCTGTGAAGAATTATGCTACACAAGTGTGCACTGTGCAATTGATCTTTTGAGCAATAGTGAACCATATTGGCTTAAACATTCTACGAGAAATCGTAAGTTGTGCTCGCAAAGAAAGAAAGTTTCTAGAAATGCCTACCACAAAATGTTGTATCAAGTTGTTCTGTTGATTTGTAGGATGAAATGAATTTTGACAGAAGTGATCAAGAATGGCGATTTATGTTTGTAAACTGAGTCAATGGCAGTTTTTACGTTAAGTATGGCTTATTCGTTTTAATTAGGACCAGTAACAGTGATCATTGTCTTAATGAACGTAAATTTAGAGTTGTAAGGACACCTGTTTTTTGATGAAGAGTTGAGAAAATGATTAAGCAGACAACTATCTTCTCAAAAACTTGTTCGTGAATGGTGCCTAGTGAATGCAATTCGTGAATTCTGGCTATGGATTAGAGTGAGTTATTCAGGTCTCAGAGAATGGCTTTTATGACAGTACAGAAGGGCATGTTCTCTTGGTGTTGGATACGGGACGTGATCCTCTGTCTCATTACGCCATTGCCCCTGCCCTAACCTTGTCCTATTTTATCTCACATAAATGGATAGTTGAGATAGAATGAGACAGAGGTAATGGGATAAAGGATTTGACATAAATAAATGGTTGAGATGGAATGAGACAGAGTTGAGACAGGAGTAATGGAATAAAGGATCTGAGGAGATTGGATACCAACTCTCAACAGAAATTGTCCAATTCCCATTGTTTTAGATCTTGTGGAGTGGTGGTGATAAATGTAGTCCACCTATAATTGTAGTAGTAGAATCAACCTATTGCCTCTTGTAACTTCCATCAAAGCTGGTCTAGAACCAAGTATTTTCACTGGGTATGCAATAAGACATGAAGCTAGTGCCTTGCAGTTCCTCAAAATACACTAGACACCGATTTAGGCCTTAGTTGATGAAAATTTCTTGATATGAGCAAAATACAGTTGTGAACTGGTGTCAAATTTGGCTTTTGAAGACATTTAAATTACGTTAACAAAAATACAAAATCAATCATGTTCATTTGTTTGCCAACTTTCCTCCTTGTCAAATTAGGTGACATTGCATGCAAAGATCTCCTTTTCCCCTAAAATTAATTAAAAAAAACACGTGTACACGGGACTTGTTTGGAAAACAACTTATTAACTATTTTTTAGCCAAATGGAAAGTTTTAACTATTTGAGATAGTCAAATAACTAATAAATATGTTTGATAATCAATTGATTGGATTAACTAATTAAATTTAATCAGCTGATTTTAAAAAAACTCCTTTATAAAGCGATTTAGTTTGAAGCTCAATCGGTTGATTACAAAAAGTCAATTGTGCCTTTTAATTATCATCTTCTGTTTTTTTTTTCCCCTTTCTGTGCCTCTTCCTAATCTCAAAAAAAGCCACCACTTACGTTACTGTTCTTGAAATTATTGGTAGCTAAAGCTTTCTTTTTCATTTTTGCAATAATTATGGATCTTGACCTATTTTAAATATTTATCATTAATTTAAGATTGAGAAAGGATAAAAGAAGTACTTATATTTATTACTATTATTATTATTATTATTATGTACATAAATTTATTTAAATTAGATTGATTTTTAAATAACAAACTAAATTTACAGCATTTATAAAATATATATATTAACCAGTAAGGAATCGTATTTTCTTCATTATAATATTTTGTACATTTACATTTTAAATAATAGAATATTAAAAATTAAATATATCTTAATATTTTCACTTCTTAGAAAATATCATATATCACTACTTCTTAAAAATTAACCATGGTTATTTTATAACTTTTTTTCCCACAAATCATAATGAAATAAGATATTTTCTAAATTATGTCTTCATAAGTTATTTTATGTATAAATAATTAATATTAATTAACTAATCTTAATAAACAACTGAACAAATCAAATAAACTAATATAATTTATTTTTAACTAACCGCCGATGCAATTGATTGACAGGTAATTAATATTCTTCGTTTTAGAAGAAAGGAAGTTGTGGGCCTGACAAGTGCCAACTCCAGTTTCAACCAGTTTGTCGTCTTCAAGCTATGCACCCTCCCTAACCTACCAACCAGTGTAGATAGGGTTTGGGGCTCCATACATGAAGTTGAAAATACGAGACTGCTATTATTTATCTCCAAAGTAGCCGCCATTACCTTACCATTTCTTCAGCATCATTTTATTACACATCTATGTAAGAAAGTCTATTTCATATCTAAGTTCTTCTTGCTAACATTTAAAGATAGGAGTCTATTTTTCTGAATGATGGTATTGTGCACATTTTTTAATGATTAAGCTCAAAACTTATATATATTTTTTTGTTTTTGGATTTGAGGAAACCCTGTAGGTGAGTCAAGTGGGCACACCTCTTTGAGGGTCTAATTGGCGCAATACCCCATAGGCGGGTCAAGCAGACTCACCTCATCATTGAGGGCTCAACTAGTTCTCCATCTACAGGTAAAATCCCGGCTGCCCCAGACTCTTACAAGAGGGACTAGCATGGAATTGAACCTAGGATCTAACCAAAGTCAAACTCCGCTCTCAACCATCGAGTCACACCCCTTGAGGGCTCAAAACTTATATACCTCACACCTTATCACAGCATGTTATTAAATAATCAAAACCCTTGAGTGTTAAAGGTCTAAACCCAAACTTCATTAGCATTTAACATGAATCATGAAAGCCAGGCCAGGTTTTTAAGTGAGATTTTTCTCATATATTACGATGTTTAAAACGTAAGTTTAATTCAGAACTTTATCTTAAATAATGAAAATATTTTACTCCTAAGTTTAGTTCAGAACTTTATCTTAAATAATGAAAATATTTTACTCCTATAGATACAAAATCTATAATTGGCTTATCAAAATGATAATCTTCATATATCAAATAGGTAATAATCCTTTTCAACAAGCATGAACTCAACATTGATATGTTCATCTTGAAATGTAAGCTGTTTAATGATTTGTTAATTCTGTTTCTTCGAATCTTGGAGCTAATAATATAAGGATAATCACTCACTTTTTTGTTCTAAAATTTTTAGAACACAATTCTATTGTCTCATCTATGTAAGCCTAGATCATTAACTTTTTTTAAGTTACATATTCTGCTAAACATGTATATCGACCCCATTAATATTAAGGTGTAGATATTGATTCTAATACTTTATATAAAAGCATAAAAAACAAATATTGAGAAACTTAATATATATCTAACGTGGAGTATTATTTAAACCTTATATGTTTTTGTTTAATTTGAAAATGAAATAGCTTATTTTAGAAAATACAGATTTCAAGTTAGTCCAGATTTTTATTTTGAAAAAAAAAGATACGTACATTTGATGCGATTACAAAGCAAAATGGGCTGTTGCAATAACGATCACATTGTAGAATGACTTTGATGACCTCTTACCTTCGATTAAACTCTTTAACAACTAATCTAACTTATTAGCATTTTATATTACTATATGAATTTCTTATTATTTCAAAAAGTATTTGTATCCTATATTTGGACCTCGTTGTAATTGAATCATTTCAAACTTCAATATTAGATGTAATTTCTAACATATTTTTTATATTCTAATTTCAATATAACAGGCTTCAATTGACATGTTCTTCGTGAAGTATACTTTTAAAATGGTTGTTTTCTCTTGACAATCAATTATGTTAAAAAGCAATGGGTTAATATAAGTTTAAATTTATACTTTATTGAGCAAGGAGAGACTATGATAAATATGAGTGAAGCTTCGATCTTATCAAACTCAATTCATCTCCCTTCATCTCTTTCTTTAGGATGATTATTCTCTCATCTTAAAAAAAACTCTTTTTAACAAAATAAAAAATCTTGTAGAAATTATCCAATTATCTAAAGAAACTAAAATCTATAATACTCAGCTACCTTTATTAAGCTCGTATATTCTATATCATAAATTTATGATATATTCTATATCATAAATTCAGATCTTTTGTAAAGAGCATTCACTCCTTAATTTCCACACATAGACCTCAACTTCAAGAATTGATCCAAGGATCCAGTTTGGGCCAATGTGGCCTAAAATCCACTTCTTCAAAACAATATGTAACTTTAGAGGGAACCCTCTGAGCTAATCTCGTCATGACTAGCTCTCTTGACCATTCTTGGCATAATGCTTTGATAGGCACTCTCTTGACCATTCTTAATAATAGAAGTGTCATCATGGTCTTAGCTCCAGACCTTAATATTAAACTTGATGATCCAACTCTACCCACAAGATTGAAGGTCCAAATTTAAATTAGAGTTGATCAAGAACCTAATGCTATCATGGCCATACTTTATCATCAGATCATTTACAGATTGCAAAACCATACTTTATATCTAAACTTTCCAAAATCTACATGAGATGTCCTTTACATGATGGTTAACAAGTCTCGTAATGAGACAAAAATCATCCATATTCCACGACAATTGTCTTCACAACAATTGGCAGAGTTAATGCTTATGAAGTGGATCATAACTTAAGAAAAAGAGTTTCATACTCCTCATCAATGCACCATTCACACTGCCACTCCTCCAATCTTACAAAGTTTGAAGTATGGAACGATGGAATGCATTTTTAGCAAGCCTAGATAAGAACATCCATAATCATTTTGGAGCCTCTTCTGGCCTAATAATGATGGTTAGTCTAGCATTTTTTCATGAAGGTATTAGTGGCCCTCCAATTCATGTTGCCCACCTCAATGGACATGAGTTGTATGTCAGCCATGCTAATGGCTATTTTATCTGGGGTGTTGATCCATCTATGTGTGATTTAGATTATGAATGTTGGATGGATGACAATTCTGAAAGTGAAGACAAAGTTTATGTCCGTTGATGGAGAGAAGAGCCCAGTGGAAAGTCAAAATCCTCATGCCAGCCAGAAAAGAAAATCCAACCCAAGTATGATGATGATGATGATAATGATGACTTGAGACCTTGGATTGTTCTTAGGAATCCTAAGTCTAGATCAAAGACTCTCTCAAAACTATTAAGTGCAATTGGAAAAGAACACTTGATCTAACTAAGATGCTCTGTACCAATAATTCCTTCAACCTTTAAGGAAATCCCGAAACCATTACCTTGTATGATGATGAGATCATATGAGGAAGATTTTCCACCTTTGGAAACCGAGATTAATAAAATCATTGGAGTATTTATAAGGCCATACTCATGATCCACAAGTATTAGCTCACATGGCAATCATGTACCTGTCTCTCTAGCAAAAGCAGTACAAAATTGGCAAACACAAAATGTTGTAGCACAAAACAATATCCTTCGTAGAATTGATTCAAAGCTTGATGGTCTATCCTATCAAACACAAGGACTAAACCCAAAGATTGATGTTATATCTCTTCAAGTCCGAAAATTACATCAACGATTACTCGATCAAGTTGCCTCACTTAATTTGGACTTGAAAAGATATATTGACCAGCATTATTGTTGGACCCCGAATTTTTGGTGAAAATTAGAATATTAAAATGTTTTTAAATGAGAAAGAAATTGGTGAGACAATTTATGAATTTAAGGAAATTTGATGAAATTAAGAAAAATTTATGAGA
>JANTPM010000244.1:13714011-13728595 GCA_025434745.1 Erythroxylum divaricatum | reverse complement strand
TTGGTTAAGAATCCTGCAAGTCTATAAGCACAAGTTTCAGGACTATGAAAGTCGGGCTCCGGGAGCGGGGGCCGACAAATGTACTAATTAACTATTGAAAATGCTAAGTTATGGTCATTAGCTTGACCTTTATCATTGGAAGTGTTTTTAATTGTTAAAAAGGAAAGAAATTACTTCCCTTTCTTTAAAAAACACTTCTTCAAGATACGGTTTGCAACGATACCTATTTACCTTGAAGGTTTCCTTGTTTGAATTTTCTAATTCAAGAGCTCTATATGTGACTATTTAAGTTACCGTAAATGTGCACTCTATTTTGATTTCAATTTTCCCAGAAACAACTTCAATCTTGAATTGAACACCACCACCACATCTCCCACCTTAAACTCCTTCTTCGTGAGATGAGAATCATGTCATCTCTTCACCTTCTCCTTGTAAAATTTGACATTCTTATACATTTTGAAGGGAAATTCCTCGAGTTCATTTATTTGCAAGAGTCTTCTCTTACCCAGTCTTTCCAATCAAAATTTAAAGCTTTCATTGCCCAATATGCTTTGCACTCGAGTTATGCAGGCAAATAACAAGCTTTACCAGACACATTTCTGAATGGAGTCATTCTAATTGGAGTGTTAAAATCAGCCCGATAAGCCCATAAGGTGTCGTCCATCTTTAACATCAGATTCTTTCTTGAACTATTCACCATCTTCTCCAATATATGTTTGAGTTCACGATTTACGACCTCCATTTGGCCTCTTGTTTATGGGTGGTATGGTGTAGCCATACGATGGTGTATTTCTTATCATTTAAGGAGCGTATTAAGAGATTTATTTCAGAAGTGTGCTCCTTTATCACTTATAATTGTCCTTGGCACTCTAAACTAGTTAAATAACTATTTAATAAATTTTTAAACAACTTTTCTATCATTTGTTGGAGTTTCCATAGATTTGGCCCGTTTTGATACATAGTCCCTAGAATGTATGTGTTCCTATGGAGGATGAGAAAAGACCCATGAAGTCAAGCCCCCATATATCAAAGACTTCGACTTCCAAGATGTTGGCTAAGTGGATCTCATCTCTTTTTGATATGTTGCCTACTCCTTGATATCTATTGTCCTATGCCATGAATGCTTGAGCCTCTTTAAATAGATGCAACCAATAGAATCCACATTTCAGTACTCAAGTCGTTGCCTTTTTTGCGCCATAATGTCCAGCATATAGAGCTTTATGACACTATGTCAATATGTTTGACATCTCCTCCTCCAGAACACACATTCTTATGATTCCATCAACATATGTTCGATATAAGATCATATCATCCCATAAGTAACAAGTACACTCATAAAAAATCTCTTCCTTTGTTGATATGACAACTCATAAGGGAGCTTACCACTTGCAACAAAATTTGATATATCAGTGAAACATGATGTTGTCATGCTATCAAGTAACATTAGGGTTTCATCAGGGAATTTCTCATTAATATCATCGCTTTACTCGATTTCCCCTCCTTTTAGACATGATAAGTGGTCTACTACCACATTCTTGGCTCCTTTTTGTCTTGTATTTTGATATCAAATTCTTACAGTAGTAATATCCATCAAATAAGTCTCAATTTTGCATCTTTTTTGACAAAAAGATATTTAAGTGCGGCGTGATTGGTAAAAATGATCACTTTAGGGCTTAAAAGGTATAATCAAAACTTGGCACATGCATACACCATCGCTAGTAACTCCTTCTCATTGGTGGTGTAGTTTAGTTGTGGCCTAGTTAATGTCTTGCCTGTGTAGTATATCGCATGCATCTTCTTATCTTTCCTTTGGCCCAACATGCAACCCACAACTTGATCACTAGCATCATATATGACTTTGAATGGGAGTGTCCAATCTGATGATGTTAAGATCGATGTTAACGTCAGTAGCTGCTTTAATTGATCAAATGCAGATAAACAATTATCATCAAAACAAAACAACTTTTCGTTAACTAATAGGTTCATTAAAGGTCTTGCTATTTATGAGAAGTCCTTAATAAAATGGCGGTAAAATCCTACATGTCCTAGGAATCCCTACATGTCTTTTACAATGAGGGGTGGTGGGAGCTTCTTTATTACGTTCATCTTCGCTCTTTCCATTTCATTTCCTTGGTGTGATTTTTATGCCCAAGCATTACTCCCTTATGGTACTTCTCCCAATTTAGCACCAGATGTGATTTTTCACATTTTTGGAGTACTCTGTCCAAATTAGTAAGGCACTGCTCAGAGGAGTCTCCAAAGACTGAGAAATTGTCCATAAAGGCTTCAATTATGTCCTCATTCATATCCAAAAAGATAGACATCATACACATTTGGAATGTAACTAAAGCATTGCATAAACCGAAGGGTGTTCAACTATACACAAATGTGCCACAAGAACACAAAAAAGTGGTCTTTTCTTGGTCATCGGGATAGATGAATACCTGATTATATCTTGAATAACCATCTAGGAAGTAATAGAATGAGTGACTAGCCATTCTTTCGATCATTTGATCTACAAATGGGAGAAGAAAGTGATCTTTTATAGTCACCTTGTTAAGCTTTCAGTAGTCTATACAAACTCTCCAACCTGTCAATGTTCTTGTCGAAATTAACTCTCCACTTTCACTCTTCATAATTGTCATTTTACCTTTCCTTAGCACGTATTATACCAACTGACCCATTCACTATTTGATATGGGGTATATGATACCCGTGTCTAAGAGCTTCACTACTTTCTTTATGATCACTTTCTTCATGTGAGGGTTCAACCTGTATTAATGTTCCCTCACCACTTAACTTCCTTCTTCGAGGTTTATTTGATGCATAACAACATTTGGGCTTATACCTTGAATGTCAAATATATGCCATCTCATAGCCTTCATCCACTGCTTAACAATTGTTACCACCCCACTCTCTTGGTCCTTATCCATAGGCCTTCTTTAAATATGTTTTAATGATACAATTATTACTTCCTCTTTTCTTAGAATAGGTTCTAAAAATTTCTTGCATTAAAAATATTATCACCCATAAATCTCCTTAGTATGCAGGCCCTTAGCGAAATATCAATATACTTATGAAGAACTTATTTCAACATTCTGGCCAAGATCGTGGAAATGATCTTGTATATAGTGTTACAACAAGAAATTGGTCGAAAGTTCAAGAAACCCATATGTTCTCCACTCTTAGGAATGAGAGTAACAAAGGTGCTATTGATTTTAGATAACATCTTATCTTTTTTTAAAAATTCTAGTATAACATTAGTTACAATATTCTTTATTAGATGACAAGGTGCCTTGATAGGATTCAATGATTTTAAGGAATCCTCAATCTTTTGAATTATGATAGGCCTTGCTTAACTTTCAACATCCTGTTAAGTGATCATGTCCTACAAAATTTCATTCAAAAGGGCCTGAGATGAGGTAGCATAAGTAGGAGTTATCAAGATGCTTAAGAAATATTCAAAAGCCCTTTAGATTAGCAAGTGTTGGGAATTAAGCTCCTGATTGTTCAGATGTATGAATATGATCATGTTGGTATTCCTCCTAGTCATAATTGTTGTTAAACAAGCTTTATATATAATTAAACTCTCAATACCCATAAGTATACAAATCATAACTTGCAGTATCTAAAGGTCTCAATCCTACAAGGAACTAGCTAAAATGAATTGAACCTAACTTTGTCTAAGGTAATAAAATATGATGAGTGAAAAATAATAACAGAAATTAAAGCAATTGAATAAAATCAAGAAAATAACAAATAATAAGTGAGTTGCCAATTTAATGTAAGGTTGATCAAGGATGAATACTTAGGGTTTATTATTTCATTATATTGCTCCCTTAACTATTATTGAACTAATTATGTGTCAATCCTATATTTCCTACGGGCTTGGTTACTCTCTCTCAAAACCTAATCAATTAACCATAATTGTTAAACCTTAATTGAAAACGAAAATTTCAAATTTTACAATCTCTAGATTCATAAAACTTTCATAACATTTTTAACTAGATCAGATATTATCTACTAGATAATCAAGTTCTCACACAAGATCTCTCTTTGAATGATAGTCGATTTGATAATTGCGTGACTTATTAAACTACTAGATAATCACTCTTTCGATTTATTGTCAAAGTATAAAATGCACAATTATCACAACACCAAAATTTTATATAGAATCAATAGTAATTAAGTTCACAAAATAGATTTAAAAAAAAAGTTCACAAAATAAATTTGGAATAAACCCGAATATGGAAATTAGAACTTCATGAGTGTAATAAAGCATCTAAATTTTCGGTTTACACATTAAGTAAAATGAAAATAAAGAAAGAGAGAAAAAAAACTCTAGTCAATGCTTGATATGGAAAGCTATAATTTAGGACATTCTTCTTGATTTCCCTTGTTTAATCCACTTTTATAAGATGGCAACTATGTTGTTTTGGAGTGTTTCATGTTCTTAAATAATTCTTGAGGCTTTCAGGGCTCTTTCCAGAGTTTTGTTACTTAATTTGGTTCCAAAATAGCCCTAAAATATTAAAAGACGAAAGAAAATTGCATGCTAGAAAAGCTGAAATTTGTTGTCTAGTAGATGCACGATATTATGCACGATCGTGCATTACCAAAATTATTAAAAATTGTGAATTTGCACAACCTAAGAGATGTGCACAGGATGGTGCACAACCAAACATCTCTTATGTGCTTTGAGTATTTGTTTTCTGTCGCATTTTTATCTAAATTCTTCTCCTTTCTTCAATTTCTTGTTTCTATATACTCACAAACATACCAAACACCTCATGAGATATAAAATTAAAATCTAATTCTTGCTCTAAACTAAACAAACACTTAAAATATATACAAACATTTACATTAACGCAATTGGATTTTAATATAATATAGGATCCAATGGGATTTATATAGGACCATCTGGCTTGGGTGTCCAATAAACTAAAGATTTATGCGGGTGCATGTACGTGGAAGTTAGACACAAGACAAAAGTTAATGTTCCTTCAAACCAACTTTTGTTTTGTGTCTAATCAAACCAATTCTTCCATTGTTTGACAAGTATGAGTGACCTAAATAGTTTTAATTTCTCACTTAAAATTCTCCTTTCCAGGAAGTCTTGAGTTTGAGTCACGCCAACGAAGGAGAAATAGAAAATGTTTCTGTTGATGATCCTCTAGCCCCCTGGGCAAAATTTCTTGATCTGATCAATTCGGACGCCTCGCCTCCAGCAGTAGTGTGGGAGTTGGAGTTACTAGGCAACTTGAGGGTTGATGGGAACTTGATGTTGAGCAGGACCAGTGATCAATCATTAGCTGAACAATCAAGTATATAAAGATTCCTTGTACGCAAAATTGTATAGGTTACATAAGAATCTGAGGGATATTGGGATTTCAGATTTACATCTTCCAAGATTCTTGAAATGAGGTCTGAGGAGTTTAAGATTAGTCTGACTAAGTTGAGATACCTAATATAATATTAAAAAAAAACTCTTCTCTGCCAAAAGCTACGGAGTTGCTGCTCTTGAAGATGACCCACCAATGCCTACGTCACGTACATCTATTAGGAGTGCTGAAATTATTTTGGTAATTATGTATTGAAATGAATATTTAATTACAATTCGCAGCATAAGAGGGCATGGTAATGGCATGTATTAATTAACAGGTAAATGCATTTCTGACGGAGACTCGGATCGCTCTCTCTATTTCTCACATCACACCCAATCAACCAGTCTCCTAAAAGTTGAAGAAATTGTGAGGAGAGGGAAGTTTGAGTTTTTTTAGGTTTAGTTGAAGAGAGGAAAAGGAGATAGAAAATGGAGGCAGCAATGGGATTAATGAGAAGAATACATCCAAAGCAATCCGACACTGCTCTCTCCGCCCTACTCTCTCTTTTGCCTCACCACTCCTCCGATCTCCTCTCCCAAGTCGATCAGCCTCTTCAGGTTCCTCTACTACTCGTCCTTTTTCTTTTTTGTTTCTTTTAGATCCCTAATGCAAATTCATTCACAACTTAGATTGGTATTAACAGCTTCTATGCGATGTTGACTGCGGCAAGGAATTCATATTGTGTGAATACAATAGAGACGCCGACTCTTATAGATCGCCTTGGTCCAATAAATATCACCCCCCCTTGGAAGATGCACTCTTTCCTTCTTCAGATTTGAGGAAACTTGAAATTGAAGCTAATGATGTCTTTGCCGTATATCGTGACCAGTGAGGTCCTTTACTTACCTCGTCTTTAATTCATATTTTTCCATATCACAGTTTTTATTGCAAAAAAACTCATTTCCAGTTAATTTCATTAAATCCTCCGAAATGGTAGGTACTACGAGGGGGGCATTTCATCTGTTTACATGTGGGAAGATGATAATGAAGGCTTTGTAGGCTGCTTTTTGATAAAGAAAGGTGCCAATTTTTTGTTTCGTTTTGTGTCCTCTGAATTTACCAAATTTTCATGGCTCTGACATGATTGTTTTACGTTTGAGAATTAAGATGGCTCAAAAACAGGGCATGGCAGAAGGGGCTACCTGCAAGAGGGGGCATGGGATGCCATCCATGTTATTCAGGTGACAGTTTGGGAGTTTTCCTTAAGTTTCCTTAAATGTAGGTTTCGCTTGTGATCCTCGGTTTTATTGATCTCTTTAACTTATTATCTAGGTGGGGCCAGAAGAGGAAGGAGTAGCTCATTACTGCTTAACCAGTACCATTATGCTATCTTTGACTACAAATGATGAGTCGTCTGGTACATTTAGTCTGTCTGGGTCCATTAGGCGGCAGGTACTATATATCCTTCTATACCTTGAATATTGTATTGGTTACAAAGAAGAGAATCCGTCTTTTTATAAATTCTTGTTACCATCGATTCTTCTGCAGTGATTTCTGTTGTGTTTTAAGAAGGGTTGACCTGTGATGTACCTGACATGTTGCAATTCTATGTTGATATTATTTCCTGGCTGTTAAGAATTACCCTTTTCTTTTCCTTTGAGCTAGTGATTGCATATTATGGCTCATTTCGTCCAGATAAATGGAGAAGTCTCCCTTGATTTTATACTAGTTTTCTTTACCTGTTTCAATGAAAGCCTGATTTCTAAGTGCTTCCTGATGTTGTTTGATGTTATTTGAGAATACTGTTTGCCAATATTGTATCCGATCCATGCTTATGCTTCAAAATGTTTATATCCCTGTAATCCATGAGACGTATCATTTTGCTCATGTATTGTGTACAGAAAAATAATGTAAACATTGTAATATGACATTGATATTTTGTCATTAGTTGATTACAGTCCTCTAAAACTAAATTAAAGCTATAGGGACTTGTTTAACTTCAAGCAAAATACAGGAGGTGTGTGCGTAGTTAACCCTTATGGTACCTATATTGCTTGCTCCTATGAATCCACATTGATCAAAGTCAGTGGTTAATCTTTTTTCTCCCTCTGTAGATGAATATGGACCTGCCAATTTCTGATGGTCATCTTTGTAATATGGGAAAGATGATCGAAGAAATGGAGGGTAAGCTTAGGAACTCACTGGATCAGGTATGTAGTTCCTATTTTCAAAGTTGTTTACATAGCATGCCATTTGGGTTTGATATCAAATTTCACATTTAATCTTTCCCATTGCAGGTTTATTTTGGAAAAACAAAAGAGATGGTTTGCACTTTACGACCCCCATCAGAAATAGTCATGAGACTGCCAGACAGTTGATTTGTTTCAGTTGATGAATACAAAATTTAAGGTACACATTGTTGATTATTATCTTGGTCATATGGATGACAATGCGAGAGCAAGGTGATGTTGTAGATTCCTTACCCTTTGGCTTCTTGAACACTTTATCTGTAATTGTCACATATTGATTTTGTACGGAGCTTGTTTTCTTGTTTATAAACTCGATTGCCAGTGCCTCTTGCATTCTCAGGGTGGTCTTCTTTTGTCTTTGTTAAGGTATACTCATGGTTACTCCCAATGGAATTGCCATGGTTGGTGTCTCTAGTTACATGCCAAGGCATTTCTTTTCTTCTTCCGAACCATTGCATGTATTTTATCAACTTAAGTTTATGTTGCAACGAGGCCGTCTTATTTATCTGTCTTTCTTTCAGACAACAAAAGAGGCATATTTAACAATAATTAGTTTCAGGAATGAAAATCCATTTTTTAATTTGGATTATCTATTAAGCGTTTGAAATAGCGTACTGTGGAATGAAAATTGAAAAATGATACATAGGCCATTATAAAGCTTTTGTTTTCCTCCTGGTGTCGGTTGTTTTTAAATAGATGAGAATGTTAAATATAAACAATATGAGTAGATGAAGAGATACTTTTACTACTTTTCATTGAATTAAACATTAAAATCATTTAGCAAGAAAATACTTACCACCGAGATAGCCTGAGATCATTGTCCTTCTTGGTTTTTGAGGGACTGATGTTTGCCTCTGCAATCCAACTAACGGCTACACCATTAACTGGTGAAAAAGCAATAGTTTGTAGGAGTTTTACCAAGTAAAATATCCATGTCATTCATCCGTACTGCTCCGAACTAAATAAAATGTTGTTGCTATTCTATAATTTAAAATTCTGGGTAAGAATCCTTCGAAAGGTAGATAAAATTGGGACTGTTAGAGTTTGTTTAGTTAGGTATAACTTCTGCGGTATTGGGACTAATCTATATGAATTGGATACTGTCATGCAACGCTGGACTTCAATTCATTTAGCTCAAGACTGAGACTTGACAGAGGAAGCAAGCCACAAAGCACTCGGTCCAAGTGGCTTTATAAATAGATATGCCAAAGAGAGCTGAGGAATTAGCTACGAGTTATTCACTTGTTCCAACAAGTGACTTAACGTGTCTATGGCAATTACTTTAACATCGTATAAATATAGTTACTTTAATAAAACTTCACACAACCTTTGTGGTCCCTTTCGTCATAAAAATGGTTAAAGCTAATCACGTTGGCCACCTTTACCTTTGAAGATACCAACAAATTGACAACCAGTAGAGAAGATTTAGGCCTGTTTGGTTTTATTTTCGAGTTTTTCGATAATGGTTTTCGATTTTCGGTTTTAATTTTCACTTGTTAAAAAAAATATTTAATTGATATTTGTAATAAAAATTAAATTAAAAATATATTTAAAATATGATTTTATTATACATAATTTTATATAATAAAAGTTTAATATAAAATATAAAATTATATTAACGTATTTTGTAAAATTTTTGAATCCTTAAATTCCAAGTCTCGCTAGTAGTATTAAAAATATGGTTAAAATTATATGCAGCAAGAGATGGCGTTTTATTCTCGGTGGACTTACCAACATGCTTACAACCAGTTATCTTCGCTATTCTTGAACGTGAAAGTAGGATCTGAGAAATCATCATTCAGGATTTTGAATATACCATTCCATGGTCTTCCTGAATTGTTTATACCAAGCAGTTCTCTCCTACCAACCCAAGTTCTTCAGCTTTTGATGATTAAAGAAGTACATCTAATCATTAAATGCTCTATTCTGTATAAGCGTTACTCTTCTTTTCTTGTCCCGATATTAAAATTTCTCATTTGTGAAGGTTGACTTCAGAAGCTTCAATAGCCTTCTCACAATACAAGTTTGGAGCCATCCCCATCGATTAGAAGCGGCTGCCATTTCATGGCTATGATGATGAACTTTGGTTTGGATCATAAGCATTTTTCCTCAAGTAATAATCTCAGATAAGTTGTGTGACCTGTCACATGCTAAGACGAGCATCTCAACACCAGCTTTTGATGCAGGATAAGGGTTCATTTTGACAAAAATATGTAGGGTTAAATAACTAAATTAGAAAATCATTTTCATGTTGGCTTCTTGTTATTGTCGACAACAAATCATTCTCCTCCCTATTGTTTTCAAGAGGTTAAACAACAAATTCTGCCTTCAATGTTTTAATTTTTTAAGTCTTAATAATTTACTGAAGGTCTTGGGTTTATATCAACAGAAAAAAATGGCAAAATATCCTATACTTGTTGGCCTTACCAGAAATTATAAAGAAAGTATCATTTTTATATCTATGTCTCTATATGATTGGTTATACATTTAACATAGGCAATACATACCATTCAAAAATTCAGATGTAAAATAAGAAGAAAAATTTACGGTGCCATCTAACAGGAAAAACAACATTCAAATCTAGGTACAAATTAGAAAATTCACTCTTACGTTCTTCTTTTCCTTGTTGGTAACATTATTTTTTTTAATAAAAAATTGAATGAATATTATCAACTAAAGGTAGAAATTTATACATCACTTCATAATCTAATAAAGTAGAACAAAACAAAGCAAAACCCCTTTAGGGTCTAGGCAAGACGGTGGTAGTTAAAAGCCTAACAACCACTAACAAGTTTACATTAGGAGTTTTACTACTTTTATGTTACATTCGATATTTTCATGTTCCAATCGAGCTTCATCTATCTTCTAATGCCCATATAGGCCTTATTGGCTAGGAGAATTTCACTAATTTAATAGATTAGTTTATGTTATATCTAATATTTTTATGTTGCAATTGAGGTTCATCTGTATGCTAACTCCTACATAGCCTTATTGGCTAAGAGAATTTCCCTAATTTTAAAAATTGTCCTAGTTGACAGTTCATGCTTGTCCATGCTAGTAACCCTATGCAACATATTTTTCCTTTCACCCCAAAGTGCATAGATAATACAAGAGAATGTTGCTCTAAGGAAGCAAACATTATTCTTCATTCCCTTAACTTTATTACTAGCCTGACAATATTCAATTAGTTGCTCTCACACAATAAAGTTGTTGCACTTGTTGAGTTCTGGACTACAAAACTTGTGAATAAGTATACTAGAAGAAGAGTTGCACATTATTTTTAGGAACTTCTTGGGAGAGAAAACGTAAGGGGGCTAAAATACCAAAACATTGACCCTTGATCTTAATCTCTACCTAAAAGCAAGCCAACTGGTGAATGAGGCCTTAAGAATCAATGATTTAATCCACATTACATCATATTAGTAAACCTTATAAAAGTGAGATCAAAATAGTTCGATGCATGATTTGTTGGTGAATTTATGGATTGCATCCATCAACCAAATGAGTTGATCATCCTCAAGAGGATTAGGTTGGTAAACAAGCAAGCTATCAAAATTGTAAGGTAAGCCTTTGAAATTACAATTCCAACTCTCTCAATCCCTTAAACTTGGCATTGAGAAGAGTTCTCACTATACTACTAGTTGATAGGTTTAATTCATACAATGCTTTCCTAGTTGTTTTAGTATGTTTTTAGGTATTTATTAGATAATTATCATTTGTATAGGCTTAGAATTATGTTTTTATGAGTGTTTGTTTATATTGTAAGTGCTTGAGTGGTTCATAACATGATTTCAATCTTAATTTTATGTTTCATGAGATGTTTAATATGTTTGTCAGTGATGGAAATCAGATAATTGAAGAATAAGGAAAATATAAGCTATTTGAAGGGTTTCACGATCAAGGCCTACATGGCCTTTGTCACCATCGTGCCTTATGCCATGTCATTATTATGACAGAGATTGTCCAAGTACGAGTTTTTCATCTATTTTAAGATTTGGGGTATTTTTGGAGCTGATCAAAGTAGGAAAACCCTAGTTGCACTCCTAATACCCTAATACACTATTTAGGGATGTGAAAGACACACCAAAAAAAGTAGTAACAAACACCAAAAAGTGGATCAAACAAGGGAGGTCAAGGAGAACATCTAGGAATTCCATCTTTAGATAAAGTCTAATAGAGTTTTTCTTCTTTTCCTTTAGTTGTTTCATTATTCTTAATGTGTAATCTAAATTCCATGATGGTAATATGTTCATGAATTCCTAAATTTCATATTAAGATTTATTATGAAATTATTTGTGAATTTGATTATTGTTAATTTCAATACATATTCTAGTGTTTGTGATAATTGTGTGTGCTTATACTTTAAAATAAATTGAATGAGTCAAAATTAATCAGATTAGATTGTGCAACGAGAGTTGGTAACCTAATAGTCCTACAATTATCAAATTAAAAATCATTCGAAGAGAGATCTTGTGTGAGAAATTAATTATCTAATAGATAACTTCATATTTGATTGAAAATGTTAGCTTCAACCTTATATACTACAAGATACAATCTGTATACTTGTGGTATTGAGAGTTTTGTTAGATATCAAGCTTGCACAACAATTTTTTGGCATCGTTGTTGAGGATTTAGCTTAGGACTATTTGGACTCCTCTAATCTAAGGAATATTTTGTCATTCTTGTGTCCTTATAACGGCATGAACACAAGAATTACTCAGAGTTCAAGCAAGATCAAAGACACTCTAACACTTGACATCACAAGACAAGAAAGATAAATCCAAAGAGTGAGACGTCAAGAAGAGATTGAAAGAAAAATGGCAGAAGAGTTTAATAAAGGAGATCGGCTACAAATCCTTATGGATTTCATAAGACCGGGGTTTAACACTACATATCATGGCATCACTCGACTACCAATGCAAGCAACATCATTCGAGATCAAACTAGCGTTGCTGAAAATGTTACAAACCAATATGCAATTCTATGGGTGGGCTAACGAGGATCCTAATGCCCATACAGTAAAACTTTTATAAATATGTGATACCTTCCGATATAATGAAATGTCGAAAGATTTTATTAGGAGGAGGCTCTTTCCCATCACACTAAAGGATAAAGCCAAAGCATGGTATCACTCCTTGAACCTAACTAATGTCAGAACTTGGGAGTGGTTGGTGCATGCCTTCGTAGATAAGTACTTCCTACTGATTAAGACAACGAGTTTGATAAAGGAGATTACTAATTTCAAACAAAACGAAGGGGAGTCACTATATAAGCATGGGAGCCTTAAAAGTAATTGTAAAGGATATTAACTTACTATAATTTACTAAAAGAATTTCTCTTGTAAACGTTTTATAATGGAGTTAATCCACCCATGAGGGGCACTACAATCATAGCTTAAAGAGGATCTCTTATGCAAAAAATAGTTAAGGAAGTAGAGGAATTGCTAGGGGAGACGATAAATAACAACTGTCTTTGGATATCAGATAGAAGCAAGTAGCAAATAAATTTCAAAGACCAGAAGGGAGTCATTACTATTAATTCAATGACAACAATGCAGGTTGAGATCGATAACTTAACAAGGCAATTGAACAACCTAAAAACCTCTCCATCTTCTTTAATTAAAGTAATTCAGTGTAGATGCAAATTATGCAAACAAATAACCATGTTACCGTTGATTGCTTCTTGATGCAATATAACAATACGAAGAAACTGAACTTATAGGCACACAATTTGATCGAAGAGGAGGAACAACCCCTACTCTAATTGTAAACTCCTGGGCGGAGTCATCGATAAAATTTTCCTTGGTCTAACAATGAAGGAAATCAGTTTAGAAATCAAGGGCTACCTAGATTTCAACAAGATAAATCCAATGCCAATGAATTTAAATTTGACAAGACCATGGACAATCTTATGAGTATAGATGAGGCTCATAAGAGGTTGGAAGGAAAGTTTGAGAAAGTATGTAAAAACCACACCTCTTCCATTCATAATCTGGAGGTTTAAATGAGCCAACTAGCAAACACATTGTCTACAAGAAGTGTGAGGGGTCTCCTGAGCAACAAGAAAGCAAATCTAAGGGAACAACTTAAGGCAATCACACTTAGAAGTGGGAAAGAACTTAAGTAACTAGTAGATAAACAAGCTAAAATCTACCCAGTAGGGAATTAAGAAATGAAGAAAAAGGATGAAGAAAAGAGTGAGAACCCTCTTTATGTTGCTCCTCTACCATACCCACCAGAGATTCCATTCCCCCTAAGATTATAGAAGAACAAACCAGATGCACACTTTGCAAAGTTCGTGGAGAGACGCATTATCAAAGAAGCAAACTTGGGAAGATAACCAAACAGTAGCATTAACTAGAAGTTGTAGCTCCATTATCACCAGTCACATGCCTTCAAAGCAAAAAGATCTAGGGATTTTAACAATACCCTATGACTCCATTTGGTTGGCATGGATTGTTGACTGGGAAAGTAATCTTTTTCCTAAACTTTAAATTATTACATTTGGTTCGTTTTTTTGAGTAGTTAAGAAAGTAAAAAATTTTCTAATTTAGGAAAAATAGTAACACTTTCTCTGGATTCTAAATTTCAAAACCCCCTTGATATTTAGATTATTCTCCTCAGGAATTTAATCTAAAAATTATACTGGCTAATTTAACTCTTTTTTCTCTTCCAATTCTACGACAAATCTTTTATAAAATCCTACCTCATCTTCAACCAATGTTACGAATACTGTACTGAATTTAGTATCGGATTGATTTAATAATTAAAAATATATAAAATAAATATTATTTTATAAATAATAAATAATAAATTGTTTATTTAAAAATATTTTTATTAATACTTTATTGATAAATATTATATAAAATATTGAAATAAATTTAAATAAAATAATTTATTTTTAAGTTTTATTTAATTTATAATTATTATTAGTAATAAAAATATTTATCATTAATTTAAAAACAAAAATAAAATTTTTCAATAATTATAAAAGTTGAAATAAATAAAATAAT
>JANTPM010000244.1:13673754-13689965 GCA_025434745.1 Erythroxylum divaricatum | reverse complement strand
TGTCTATGACCTCTCCTCTACCTCCACCTCCAAGTCCCTCAGCACTCACTCAACCAACTCCTCCTTCTCCTCCGACACCGACACCGACTCCGACTTTGACATCGACTCTCCTCCTGATCTCGCCACCATCTTCGCCTCCCAACGCTTCTTCTTCTCCTCCTCCGGCCAATCCAACTCCATCATCGAGTCGACGGACACGCTTACCTCAGCTCCCGAGCCTCAGTCGTCGCTCAACGGAGGTATAAATAAAAACCAGACCGGACTGGACTGGACCGGACCGTCCTATCTGACCGAAAAAGATTAAACCGGCCGGTTTTTATACAGAGAGGTTAGTAAGTAAAACTGAACCGGACCAATGATCAGTTCAGAAATTTTAAGGTCGGACCGGACGGTCCAAAGGGGTTTTTAAAACATTGGCATTGTGTGACTAAGAAGAGAAATGAGGTTATGTGAAAACATTGGAGGATAGTGCTCTTTTCTTTCCTTTTCATTGACAGACTCGTGAGGGAAGCGAAGCCGACGAAACAAAAGCAGAGCCGCCCTAAGCCCCGCCTTTTTGTCTCCCAAATTTCTCCAATTCAGACACCTTCTCTTCAAATAACGCAATCAGAGATACAAAACTCATGTTTTCTTTATGCTCCTTCATGGTGGTAGTAGTAGAAGAGCAGTTAGATTGAGAAAACTAACAAAAGGAAAGTAATTGTGAAGAAGGACGAATATGAAGCCCTTCGTCTTCTTCTTCTTCTTCTTCTTCTCTTGCTAGCTAAGGAATTAATTTCATGGCCTCCTCTTCCCAGCATCGTTGCGTTTTTGGTACCCATTCTTCGTCGCTGCGTTTTTGTTTGTAATGTGAATGTATTTGCATTTTTTTCGCTAACTGAACTGTTTCTTTTTAATGCTATGCGATGGCTTATTTGAGGTCGTTAGTGTTCCTTTGTTTCTTTTGTTCACGACAGTCTTTGCTCTAAACCTTGGATCTCTAATTTGGTCTTGTCCAGTTGGGAATATACCCTACGACGCCACCGAGGAACAACTTATTGATATTTGCAGAGAGGTTGGTCCTGTTGTTTCTTTCAGGTAATGTCTTTCACTTCTTTTTGTATAATTCTAATTGTTATTATCCACCGTTTGAAATCTGTACTTTATCTTGCCAAAAGAAAAAAGTTTAATCTTTTTTAGTTGTTTAAGCTCCACTCTGCATTGTATTTGTTAGGCAGCCAAGAAAAAAAAAAAAGTTGCTCGATTTACAATTGTATCGACAACTAACTGCTTAGAAATGCATATGGGCTGGTGGAGTCGGAAATGTTAGTCTCTGTATGTTATTGGTTGACTTAGGTTAACATGAATATCTCCTCTAGGCTTTTTGGGTGTTGAAGAAAAGAGGTGCGGCAAAAGAGGAAGTTTTGTTCCTTGGCTGACTAAGGAACAAAATAAAAACACTTGAATGAAGATTCGTATGTTTGAATTGGAAAATGATTAACTAACTTTGTGGCCCCTAGAACTTACCTCATTTCTTTGGGAATATTACTTAAATTAGTCATCAAACTTTACTCGAAAGGTATCTTGTATCTTTATAATTAACCAGTTAAAATTTCAATTTTAAGTTTTATCATAGAGTTGTTGAAGATAATTTACAAGTACTATATCTTTAAGAGTACATGTCACTATTCATGTCTACATCTTTCTTGAACTCTGTTGATAAGTTAACTTTGGAAAATTTTGATAAAAAATAAATTTAAAGGTCTTATTGACCAAAATTAAAATTTGAGGTTCTAATTAAACTTTTGAATAAACTTTGAGACTTAAATATTGTTTGCTAACATAATTGAAGCCCTACTATTATAATGATTGTGGAAGAAAGGATAAACATTTGATACTGCTAAAATGGTGAAAGGTGTTGCATCATGTGTGAGTATGAATGTTTACTTGAATGAAAACTAAAGGTGAACGAAATTGCTGTCAGAGGCTAGAGAAAGTTCTTGTTAGAGTGCTGGCGTTAGTCATTGTTGGATTAAAAAGTAAATTGTGGTAGTTGAGAAAGCAAAGGGGAACCGGGGAATAATTTATAGCCTGAAATTCTATTTTTCAATTAAAAAACCTTCCTTTTGGTCTTCTGAAGTCTTTTCCGCTTTTTAGATCTAATTCTGTGTAAGAACTTGTTTTGGTGTTGTATATTTGTGCATCCTGTTACACTTTATCGGATTACTTTATGGCATGATGCAGTAAAAATATCTTCTATGTACTTCTAATTCTCATACTAAAATAATGCAGTTATTTAAGATGTAATTGTATTCTTCTTCTTCAGGTTAGTCATTGATAGAGAAACTGGCAAACCAAAAGGTTATGGATTCTGTGAGTATAAGGATGAAGAGACAGCATTAAGTGCTCGCCGTAATCTCCAGGGTTATGTGATCAACGGAAGACAATTGCGAGTTGATTTTGCTGAAAATGACAAAAATGCAGATAGAAACCGGGAACAGGTGCAGTTACAATTTTAGTTCCTACACAGTTCTACAATTCCTTTCCTTTATTTTCCTTTCTGACGTTAATCTATTGCAATAGCTGGTTTGTGATTGGACTGATGTCAGTATCCACACAATATTGTGTTGTAGTTTGATAGATATCAAAGTTTGGAGTATAATTAAAGAAATTGTAGCAAGCAGTCTTACCAGGGAATTCTCTTAACCATCACATGTAACAATTTGCCAGAATATACTGTGCGTTGACTGGCTGCCCTTCTTTTACCTTTGTATGGATATATGCCATTTTCTATGGATTTTTTGCATTAATAATGAACTGATGAACGACATACTTTCCCCCGTGGGACTTTTCTTGTTTGGTTCAACTAGGCTTTCTAGTTGGTTGGAAAATTCATTCCTATTTAATGACTGAAAGCCGCTTTGTTGAAAACACTTATCAATCGTGCTACAATAGTGTGTTGTTAGAAGAGATAATATAACTTTTTGAGATGAATGCATTGCTAAGATCTACAGGTAATTGATCAAACAGAGAGTTAATGATCCATATGAAAGGAGCAACGGGCTCATGGAGGACTCTTTGAGATATGTTAGATATGTAAAAAGATGGTAAAAGGGACAAAGGGGAGGGCTAGGGTTAGGATGATTAGAATAAAGAGTGATCAGACATCCTAGAATTCTGCTAAGTTTTGACTTAAAAAGTTGCATGATTTGCCATATGTAGCAAGTATTATGCTGTTAAGTGATTTTAAATTGTGAATGTGAAAAGTGGTAAATGATTCGTCTCTATCCTTTTATTAATTGTTGAAGGAAATGAAATTTCACTGGGAAATTTCATTGTTACATGCCTGCTTTGGGCCTCAAGAGTGATGTAACTTCTTTTGGAGAAGCTAATTTTCAAGACTATTGACTGAATACAAGGACAGACTTGTGAGGATACACTACAATGTGACATGAAAAGTGATCCAATGGTTTCAAAAGCGATATCACAACCTAAATATGAATGTACTTTTTAGTACACATATGCTTTTTAATACTAAAGAAAGTAATGGGAAATCCATTGAAAGATCCTTATTACCAGTTTTTGCTTGTTCATCCTAAATGATGGCTGAGAAAAAATTTGATTAAAAGCCTAACGTGAGTATTAATTGATTAAAAAAAGGCATTTTCACCTTATTCCATATTTGGCACTTCAATCACCCAACTCAGCCAAATTCTTCAATGTCTCGATTACTGGTTTTCTGTTGTTTCTATTCAGTTTGAAACTCTGAATTCTAATTGCATGAAGGGCTACCTTTCAAAATTGATGCTAAGGATTGTCTTATTTATTTGCAGGGTCGAGCAGGACCTGGATTGACTGCAGGTATTGATTGGTCGTCGTCATTTTGTCACCTTTATTTTCAAGTTATTGTTCGACAAACATGAATATGAAAGATTCTTGTTTTTATATTTCAGACTCTAAGAAACAAGTGGGGGGCCTATCAGCCTTTTCAGAATCTGGTCATGATCAACCGATTGGTCTCCATATTGCTATAACTGCTGCGACAGTCATGGCTGGAGCTTTAGGTGGTGCCCAAACCTCTGTGCAGTCAAATCAAAATGGCTTACGGAACCAGCCAGCTCTTGCCAGTGATCCTTTAACTCTTCATTTGGCCAAAATGTCCAGGAACCAATTGAATGAAATGATTTCTGAGATGAAGGTATGTTCTATAATAAACCTCATTGTTTCACAAAGATGTCTTTGATAGTAATATCTGGTATTCTGTTCAAACAAAGGTATTGACGTCGCAAAACCGAGAGGCAGCACGTCAACTATTGGTTGCAAAGCCTCAGTTATCAAAAGCTCTTTTTCAGGTATTCGTGAAAATTTGTCCATATAAGGGTTCAGTGATTTGTATTTCTACTTAACAATGTATATTTTTGGCTTGCATCAATAATTGCTATTTGAGACATCTTTCTGTTTGGCTATGAATGAGTTAACATTGCTCTACAAGAGTTTAATCTTCTGGCAATTTTGCATTTCCTATTGCATTTAGTTGTGTATACAATTACCTTTTTTCATTGTCATTGCAGTTCTTTCAGAACAAAAAAAGAAAAGAAGAGATTTATATGCCTCTTGTTCTGATCTGTCTTCTTGTGACTTTTTTTTCAGGCTCAAATTATGTTGGGATTGGTTACCCCACAAGTGGTTAGTTACCAACATATCTTAAAAATATTACTTGATTTTGTTTAGTATTGGTGAAAAGGTAGGTCAGTTATATGAAGATTTTTTATTGTGCAGTTGCAAATGGCAAACACTAAGCAGCCTCTAGTTCAAACTGCCGTGTCTTCATTCCAACAGGCTCAGCAACCAGCTGTTCAGTCACTTCCTGGTGTAGTGCCTCTTACACAGAGGTTGCCACAACCGGCCTTGGTACCTAGAATGCAGGATGGTCAATTCTCTGTTGCAGCTCAAAATTCTGTGGTTCACAACCATTTTTCTGCACCACATCGGCCTTCTTTGCAGCCTCGAGCTCAGATTCAACAACACTCTAATAACAACGTTCATCAACAACCTGTACTGCCAGGCCAATCTGGAGTACCACAGTTTCACTCCTCTATGAGAGCACAAGCTCCTGTCGCAACTTCCTCATCTTTGAATCAACAGGTGCAACGCCCATTACCAGGACAGATTGGAACTTTCAGGCATAATTCTCAAACAGCTCTTCCAAGTATTGGTGTTCAATCATCTCTTATTTCTCGTCCTTCGACAGCGGATTCTTTGCTTCAGGTATCAAACCTTTCTAATCCTTGTTATCACAGTAGAATAGAGAAAGAAGGCTCTGGTTAGAGGATATCGTTGTCATTTTGTGCTCTCTTAATGGGATTCCTTAATATTAGGGATTTGATTTTTTAATACTAGTGTTTTTGAATTGCTAAAATGCATAATCATTTATTATTTTATTTAACTAAGAATATCTGTTACCCCTAATTATAAGAGATTGATAGTATCTTCTTTTGTTTGTTTATTTGCCGTTAGAATTCCTAGTCCGATTGACTATGAATTTAAGATTTTATATGTATGTTAATGCCTTTGGCTTTTCTTTCTAGCAATTAAATAAAACTTATTAGATAATTTATTATCAAAACTCATTAGATAAAACCTAAAGCTCTATCATTTAGTTTCTAATCCTAGAAATTCTCTTCCTCTACTTCTTATCACCATCATCACCACCACCACTGCCCCAAAAAAGAAAAGTTATATGCCCTTGACCTGAAATAGAAAACAAAACTTAGGAATTACAGATCTACAGTCTTAAGCAATGCATACCAAAACTTTCATGAGTTCGTCAGCTTGAACAACTTAAGCAGAGATTAACACACAACTAGTAGAATTTATGAAGAGCTTACTTGAAAGCTTTAACAAAATTCAATAGGACGGAATCTCTACTTTCTTTGGTAAACAACTGAAGCAATATGAAGTTATAAGCTGAAGGCATTAGGAATGTGTTAAATGGCTACCTCACATGAAGGTGGAGTTTCCTAGATGGTAAGATGGGGATCCAACTAGTTGGATTTATACAGGATAGAAGTTATTTTTTCTTTGATAAATCCCTAGAAGATTCTAAGGTCGAATTTGCTTCAATCTAATTAGATGGAGATGCCTTTATTGGTATGGTAGTATGAAACTTGTCATGGAATTCCCTCTTGGGAACATTTAAGAAATGACTCTTGTTTATTTTGGGACATCCAAATATGAGAATGTTGATAGGAAGCTTGTTAGTATTCGACAAACCTCTACTATTTGGAATATTAGAATTAATTTGAGTGATTGTCAAATGGGGATAAAGATTGGTGTGGAAGGCAGTTGATAAGGATATTCATTGAAGGTCTTAATGTAGATATTCATTGTGAAATTAGGGCACATCCTCCTAACATTATGATTGCTGCAATAGGTTCCTTGAATAGAAAATTAATGCAGAAAATTGTAGAGCCAGTAAGAGTGTTAGTAAATTAGTCACCAATATGTCCGCTGCCCCAATTATTCCTATTCAAAATACTATATGACTAACACAAGATGAGCTCAAAGAACAATCATCATGGGGCTTGTGCTGGAATTGTGATGAAAAATGTAAGGGCATCGTTGCAAGCAAGAAAATTTTTTGATGTTGAACAAGTAAAGATGAATTAGAGGTCGAGTCAATTGATTCTGCCAAGAAGGTATGGATAATGATGAGATTATTGAATCGATCACTAACTTTATTAATAACAAAAAGGTTGCTGAACGACTGATTTATCGACTTGAACAATGTAATAAGTTTGGAACTTGTGATAATAAGTGTTTTAAGGTGAAGTTGGTTATGGAGGTAAAGGAATATCTATGAACTATTCTGGCTACCACTGGAAGATTATGTAGTAGTTTTAGGAATTGAATGGCTATTCCTGTAGGAGATTTTTGTTGGAATTTTTCAAATTGACTATGAAATTCATTAGGGGATTTTATCATCTCTTCTGCAAAGAATAGTTTTTGCATGCATCCGACCCACCCTTGGATAACTTAGTTTGGTGGAATAAAAGATAATCATTTATACTTATACCTATGACATACCAGACAAAATCACAATTTTAGGAGTATAACTCAATTCATGAAATTCTTTGATTCGTTTTTCCCAGAGAAATAGTTCGTTTTATTTGACTGATGGAGGATGGGGTATGTAGCTTAATGTTCTGATTGCTGCCCTTTATTTTATTTGAATATCCAAAAGGATGCTTGTTCAAATCGACTGATAATTACCCATTGAACGAGTGGGATGATATACATATGTCGGTTTCCTTATATTTGCATGCATGAAGTGCTATCTATGCACTCAAGCACGCTGGGCTGCCTATGCACTTATTCAACAAAAAATGGTTGAACAGAGATAAATATATACAATTGTGGCCTTGGAATCTGTATGCTCTTGCATTTGCCTGGCTGTACTTTTTTATTTATTTGCAGCTACCATTCACAAAACTATACTTATGGTGGGTCTAACTTACTCTAGAATAACAGCCTGGTCCCTTGATATCGTCGGGCATTTCAGGTCCTGTCAGCAAGGATGTTGGTAGACCTGCTCAAGTACATGATAGTACATCTATGAACTTGCAAACAAGCTCAATTTACGACTCTAGAGAGCCAAGTAGTCAGCCTTCAAAACTGCTGAAATTGGAAGATAGTAAAAGCATATCTGTCTCTATGGGTGCTTCAGGAGTTGCCCCTCGACCTGGACCATCTCAAGCTTCTACAGATGGTCCACTGCCTACAAATTCAATTGCTAAGTCGGAAGAGTTGAAATATTCTGATAAACAAAGTGATCAGGTATTGTGTGCTTAAAAAAAAAAATTACAAAAAGAGCTAAGACACTATGTTTGATCGTTGTACTCTTTATGAGCTTTGCTTACATCCAAAATTCTTCTGTGCATTGTCGTTTGACTGGGAGCTCTGAACTTGACTTCTGTCCAAAGTACTTTGAGGTCGCATAGTTCTATGACTAGGGATTTGAATTGGTAGCATCTCAAAATAGTTTTGGTCATTTGGGAACTTTAGTTATCTGAGACTTATTACAGTTTCAATCATTTTTTGACTTTCGAACAGTCAGTTGAGGGCTTGATCATATATTGAACACAATTTTGGAGACTCGATTGGATAAATGAGTAAATTAGGGATTCAATTGACTTTTAAGGACCACATCTTTGTCTAGGTTTAGAATTGATCTTTCTAGGTTCCGTGTCATTGAGGACTTAATAGCAATTGACAAAATTGATTTAGTTTGTTGTGGTTGGCCTCTTTATATAATGGCTGCGTGGACAGAGTACCAATAATGCTTATGCCATTTTCTTCTCCATATTATGTGATTAGATCATATTTGAGATGCTGATAATATGATCCGTTCTTTGCAGCCGATGGCAGATTTAGATCCTAGCTTACTGCAGCAAGTTCTAAACCTTACACCAGAGCAGTTGAGTTCATTGCCACCTGAACACCAGCAACAAGTGATTCAACTCCAAGAGGCACTGCGAGGAGGGCAGATATGGCCGTCGTAGTGGGACAACAATGCATAGTCTTGCATTCGTTTATTATTCATCACTGCAGGTTATCCTCTGTGGTTGGAAGAGGAAGGCCTGCTACTCGTTCGTCTCTACTATACCTGTACAATGATTGTCCTGTACAATGATTGTTGCATAAGGTCCACTTCTGAAAGAAATTCGTGGTCTTTATTCGTTAACTAGGGTTTAGCATTTGTCATAAAATTAAGGATAAGAGCAATAAAATTTTGATCCGTCTCTGAATAGTTCCTCTACTTTGCTTGCCCAGTGGATCTTAACTTGTATGGTTACATCTATTGCTTTGGTTGATCTTTGATTCTGTGATCTGGATTGTTTTAAACAATATTCTTGACGCATCCTCAAGCGTAGAAATGTATATCTAATCTCAACTCAAACCATGATAAATGGATAAAGAGGTACCTTGTTACCTGTTATTCTCTTCAAAAAAAAAAAAAAAAAAAGGGTACCTTCTTACCACGGGACCAAAGCCTAGTGATGAAATTTATTCGCTAAACAATTTACTCGGCAAAAATTTATTTTGTGTGGCTTCATTTAGTTCCTTAGTGCCTTTGCCGAGCAGTGTGGTAATGAATAACCATAAAGAAAACACATCGTGTGATCTGTGGATACCCTTTCGTTTGGTGGATGAATTCCTTGATTGTAAGTCCTCTTGAATCAAACTCACTGTGAGAGCTTAATGGAAGTAATACTAAACATTGTTGTCCTCGACTTGATTCTCAACTGCCAAAATGAACTTAAAAAGGATTCCTATTTTTTAAATAACACAAAAGCACGAAGTAAACATCTTTTAGCTTCAGGAAAATATAATCTTTATTTTCCATTTTTCTTAAAATATGCCCAGAAGCTAAAAATACGAGGGTAGCGAAGCATGATTGAAAGAGTTTGTCACCGTGATACTCCCTCCTCATCACAAAATGGCTTATCTGATTAATTTTGTGGCAATTGATAAGCGAGAAAAATATATACAGAAACAAGAATGTCCCCTAATAACCTGTCTGATATCAAAGGAAAATCCTCCTAATGGTCCTGGCAGCGGCACGGGAAATCAATCTTCCGACCAGATTAGCTGGCAAGGTAAGCAACTGCTGCTGCGTTTCTGGTGGGAGCTGCAAAGTATTTTCAACACAAAATTAAGACATGGGCCTAATAGTAAACTACGTTGATTATGGTGGATAAACTAGCATGATTCACGAACCTAGTTTAACAAAAACTACTGATTTAATTATATGGCTGCGTATTCCTTAACAATTATTACCATCAAAAGAAATGGGGACATGGAGCGTTCCAGAAAAAGTTCATCAAGACTTGCACTTTAGGCCAATACACCTTTTATGTTGCTAAATAGCTTGTGGATTAAGTTTCAACTTGCAGACTAAGAGAGTTTCAACTGTGACCTAGATAGATGGACCATCAGATTTTTACAAGGCCTTGATTTAAGCACAACTCTGTTCCAAATGAGGCCATGTCTGAAAATATTGCTATTTCTTAATACTGAATCACTAAACTAAAACAGCAAGAACACATAATATCTATCTTAATACTGAATCACCAAAATGAAACAGCAAGAAAGAACACAATATCTATCTCATGCCAAACTGAAAAAGGAGAAGAAACAGATCTATTTTTTCTCCAAAAATACAATCCAATTTCCTAACTGATCTCTGTTGTTGAAGGTTTTATCTAGGTGCAGTGTTATACTCAAGAGAACAAATTCAATGGAACGTAATGGTAAATAAGAATGAGGAATGGAACCAATAGGTACTTCCCTATAGGGTAAGTCAATGATTACAACCAGAATTTTCTCATAGCCTCTCCACTCTTGCAGCCTTGCCCTATACTCTCGAGTGATAACTGAATCATCCCCTCTACCCGGATCAGTAAACACGTGTCTTCCCTACTAACAGAATCTGAAATAACAACTAACATATGGTGTAAATGATACAGTGCGTATTTCATTTTGACCTAAAACATGCAGTCACCATGTTGATAGATCCTAAAGGTAACTGTGTTGATATTATATTAATCAAACAAATAAACAAGCTCAAAACCATGTCATTAGCAAAGAGTTGGATAGGAGTTTCTAGTATTCTAATCTAAGAATTCTTGAGACCATGCAATTTCAGAAGAGTAGGCTTGATTAGAAAATGTTAGTTAGGAACTCTAAACAGGACAGAAAATGTTAGTTAGGAAGTACTACTTATCCAATTGAAAGTCTTATAAAAGATTCCATGTGAAACCGAAAACTAAAAGCTGACCTCGGGAATAGCAGAAAGGACAGGCAGAATTTCTTGAATTGATGGAACTTCATCAACAAGAAGAGAATCTTCCTCAGAGTATGTGTTATGATTCTTGTTTTTGATAACTCCTTTTTCTTCCTGCAAGATATTAATCCATATACCAGTTATTGCAATACAGGAAGTAGGTAATAAGCTAAAGCGGGTATGTTATATCATTAACCATTGTATCCTCTCTCATAATTCATTCACATCACTGGTAGAAGTACTCCATAACACTATATCTAGTATTTAAAGACGGCAATATTATAACAAACATAAAGTTAGCATCTATAAGAGTCTGCCTTCGGAGGCTGAAAAAGAAAATGGTGAATATTTTGAGGCCCTCAAAATTGTAACTTCTCCCAGAACAACTTGGGCATATCTGTCATCGTTTGGTAAATGAGGCACCAATAAACCTGATTGTACTATTAACAACAGCATAAAAGAGTACCATGGTGGGGCTGGGGCTTTTTTGGGATCTTGATAAAAGTAACACAAGGCGGCGCAAGGTTCTCAAGTTCATCATATCCTCATCAGTCATTGAAGCAAAAGAAAAGTTGGGCATAAATGGTACAGTTGCAGTAGCTGTGGAAGCAAAAGAATGTAGAGTTGCAAGCCCAAGTGCATCCAAACCCTGCATATGAACAAGGCAACTTGAGACACTATAGTCTATAGAGGAAAGCAGCTGAATAATTAAAGAATATGAATGACAGTTTGTTTGCACTCATCATTGATTCTTATCCAAGATGGAACTGTCAATGATTGATTCAATATGATAAAAATTATAGGATTCACAAGGTAACCATGAGCTCTTATAAGCATGGCAGCAGACTACTTATCCTAGTTTTAGTCTAGTGGAAGAGTAGTTGAGGAGTTGTTATCAGCTGCCTGACATATCTTAGAATCCATTATACAGATTATTTCATGTTAGAAAAATCTAAAACTGAGTTTAACCATTGGGCATATGGAAACCTAGCATGCTCTTCCGTCTGTTGAAATATGCAATTTCCTGAAGCACAAACAAGCGTGGTATATGCACAGAAAATGGAATGATATGTTGAGTCTCCCAACTCCAACTTTTCTTACGAGAAGTTCAGTTCTCTGATTTCCCTACAACTCATTAAAATCTATCGATTAAGTGCATTTTAATAACATCCTACTGGAATGTATGCATACATTTGTCTCAAGTTTGGTAGATTGCAAAGGATACTAAGTCTAAAGTAATGGACATTACATAGGACGTGACTGTTATTACATTGTTAAATGTAATATATTAATAAATAATAGCACTAATGTAGACATCCAAATAAAAGCTTGGGTAGTGTTTCTTTAAGTTGATCATATCACTGAAAGAAAAGGGAACTACAATCTGTTATGAGCTGTCTATTCCTAAATTAAGTAAAACCTAAACATTCACTAATTAGCAGGATTCTTGAGATAACTTATCTAGGAGGTAATTTAGGAGACAATTTTAAGAAAGCTCACTAGAATTTTTCAACGTGTATACTATACAAATATGCTTATAAATCATCATAATAATACAACATTTTTCTCCTAATTTTCCTTTTGGTATCAGAGTCCTACGAGTTTCTAGCATTAGCCATCTTTTATCTTGCGGCTTTTGCTTTTGTAATTTTACTTGTTAATTACTCTGTATCCTTCATTGCTACATCATGGTTCAACCTAAGTACAACAACAACAATAATCCAGTAAGAATTTTACTGAGACTCGGAGTCTGAAAAGGTCTAAAAATACGCAACAGGGAAGTTGTTTCTAGAAGACCGATTAAAAGACCACTGAAAACTTTTTTTGAAAACAATTAAAAAATTAATAATAATAAATTAAATATAAAATAATAAATAAAGAGAAAAATAAAAATAAAATAAGTAAACAAATAAACAAACGAGAAAAAATAAATAAGTAAATAAAACAAAAAAACAATTGAAAGAGGGGAAAAAATGAAATAAAGATATAAAATAACTAAATAAACTAGTGCGATAAAAAAGTATTAATACTGATAAAAGTCACAAAAGATTGAAAGAAAAAGTTCGAAAGGCCTATGACAAGGTAAGGACTTCTCTACGTATGATTATCGACCCGAACTTTAGTTCACCTAAGTTTTCTATTGAAAGCTAAGTCCTCAGTTAGTTCTGGTAGGGCCAAATTATTTTTAATTACCTCTCCTCAATTTTTCTTAAGTCTTTCTCTTCTTCTATTAAATTTCTTAAGTATAATCTTCTCGCATCTTCTTATTGAGACGTCAAAATGTCTCCTCTTAATATATCCGAACTACATAAACCTTGTCTTTCTTAATTTACTATCAATGTTAACCACTCTCAACTTGTCTCTTATCACTATATTTTTTACTATCTTTTCTTGTAAGGTTACACATATTTGACTATACAGCTATTTGATGGACCAATAATCCGTCCCAGAAAGCATAACCGACCTAATTGTTAAATGGTAGGATTTACCTTTTAGATTAAATGATATCTTTTTGTCACATAAAATTCTTGAGGCATCCCTCCATTTAAGTCACCCTAATTTGATATGGTGTACTATGTCGTCCTCTATCTCAGCATTACTTCGGATGATAGATTCAAGGTACTCCAGATAATTTTTCTGTGATATAACTTCTGTTCCAATCTTGATTTCAAAATACTGAGTGTGTTACAGTATTTAAAATTTCCATTATCTTCTTGATTGCCACCTTACAACCTTTATTGTTAGATTTAGACCCTAACTAAAGGACATGTAGAAAATCACATAAATCAACTACACCCAAAATTCAACCCTTTATGTCAGAAGAAGTCTAACTCAACAGTGAACTTCAAACCCATAAGTCAGAAGGGTGCAGGGGAATTCAGAGGCTGTTTGGCAACCTTCTCTAAAGTAAAAAATGTTGCTAAAGTGTATGAAATAAAGGTTAAAGCTAGAATATCAAGGCAAGAAGGTAAATTGTAATCAATATAAATTTGCTACTGAGTCAGTTTAGTTATTGTGCAATAATTGTCCTGTCAAAATAAAAGAATTTAGTTATTGAAAAGGACAAGATGCATGACTTTTTCACAACTTTTAACCTTGATTGATCAAATAAAGGAACAGATTTTGTGAAAGGAAAAAGTCCCATTGCTAAATGAAATAGCTGATATTTTGTAAGAAGTTGAGAAATACCAAAGAAAGTTGAAAACATTGCAAGACAAACTATCAAGCTGAAAATGGAGCAGTAATGTAACACAAATCAATAGAAAAAAAAATTAGCAAGAACTTTAGACTTCATCAACCTGGATAATCTATCAAACGAATGTTTATTACATCTTTTAGATAAGGTTTCTAATGTGTTTATTGACCCTTTTTGGGATAATTCCTTTTAAATTGTATTTGAAGTCTCAAAAAACCCCTTCTACAATACGTGAGCTAGAGATTCTGATGCTACAAATCATATGACTCGTTTCATCCAATCACTTTAGAACCAATACCCCATATCTAAGTAATAGAAAAATTATTGATGATGATAGATCAGTTACCATTATAGTAAACTTAGAAGACATACAACTTCAACCTTCATTCTATTACAAAATGTCCATTATCCACTAAAGTTGTGTCTGTACAAAAACTGACCACTATAAATTGTTAAGCCATTTTTTACCCTTACTAAAAATTTCAAGAGTAAGAAAAGGATTGGACTTGGAAGAGAAAACAATTGACTATACTACTTAGACTAGAAACGAATTATATATTAGCCACAATAATTTAGTTTCGAGTTATGTACTAGCAACAAGAATTTAGTTGTCACCTTTACCATATAGTGATGTTATTTCATCTTATCATTTTTATTGGGGATATGATAGAGCCAGGACAGCCAAGCCAACTCAAGTTTACGTTAGGAGGCATAAGAAATGAGCAGAGGGGCAGAAATAAATATACATATATAGTAAATATATATATAGAGACATGTGTTCTGTTATTTGGGGGAGGGAGGAGCTGACAACCTCATGATTGGTTGTCAGCCTAACCGAATTTATACTCCCTAACAGATCCTCAGTATAAATAAGAATTAGTCACGAGGAGAGAGAGCATGCGTATACTGTGAAGAGTGAGCCATAGGCGGGAGGGGCTGGTCCTCAAAATCCAGCATTGTTATTTCCATTCAATCAAGGATTAATACAGAAATTTATAGATTTCTTCTTACCTTGTTCGGGAAATCTATCAGGATAATCATCTTTTGTAACTATACAGATGATGTTTACTACTTTATGTAAATGAAAATATGCAAACATCATAGCTTTAAAATGACAAAGTGATTAATGTTCCTACTACTTTTCATTTATGACACAAATTCAGTTTGGTACCAAAATTAAGAGATTTAGATATGACAAATACAATAAATTGTTTTAATCAAAATTTATTGTCATATTTAAAAAAGAAAGACATCATTCGTAAACCATCTTGCATGTATAAATCACAAAAAATGGTGTGCTTGAAAGACAAAAAAGGTCATTTTGTAAATATTACTAGAGCACTCCTTTTTGTACCAAAATATTACTGGGGGTAGGTGTTCCATTGAAGTATCATTAAATTGAGTGTACAACTCACTTGGTCAAAATTGCTAATTGAGAACATTTTATTAAATGTAAAATAAAATAAGCTCCCCACAGTCACTTATTTAGCACAAGAATTCTAATCAGATGATTATGTTAATAATTTTTTTTATTATTTTATGTTTTGCAATTAACCATGATTCTTTATTGATAACAACTTCCAACTACCAGTGTGTTCAATACAACTGATCAAAACTAAGGTCTTAAGTAATTGTATAAACTAACAAACATACCTATTTCAATAAACTTTTGCCACTTTTTTTTTGTTTTCTAACAATAACACACAAAATAACTTAGTGTATTTGACAATTAACTGACTAGCAACTCTTTTTTAACTAATTTCTTTCAATAATTAACGATAGAAAAAAGAAATAATCATTTAAATTACAACTTCATTAGATTGAAATAGAACACTCCAATTTATACTATCAGCCTCAAAATAAAAGAGTACTTAAAATTCATTCTCAGCGAAATCTACATATAGTTCGAGCTAATTTAGACACCAGCTAAAACTCTATGGATAACAGATAGAATCTGTAGTGGCAAAATACATTTTATTACTCCTTCATGAGAGAGGAACAATCTTTAAGAAAAAATATAAACCCTAGAAGATACTGAAGAATCTTTACAAGAATAAATTATGTGTTGAATATTGAAGATAATTTGAATTTCTTATATATCTGTACATAGGAGCAAGGGTTTATATACAAAATTCCTAGGACTATTTAGGAAGTAATCTAGCTATTAACTCTATGAAATCTCTCAATTAT
>JANTPM010000244.1:13536370-13551003 GCA_025434745.1 Erythroxylum divaricatum | reverse complement strand
TAATTAATTAGTTACAATGTAAGTAATTAAAATATAATTATTCATTAATTAAAATATTATTAATTTGTTACAATATGATTAGTTAAAATGTAATTCATTCATTAATTAATAATTATATTAAAATTAATTACAATATAATTAATTAATTAATTAATTATAATAAATTTGTATTTCTTAATATTTTTATAAACCAATCATTATCAATGGTAATAGTAATCATTCCTTCTTCTTAACCAATCATCATAATTATAATAATAATATCCATTCTCATTCTTTACTATATTCATTTTCATTCCTCTAACTTATCCCCTTTTACACTCTTTGTCAGTTCTCTTTAAGTGGTTATTATTAGAGCTCAAATGCTTATACACTTAAAAGTGGTGTCGATGAACATGTTTCGAAAACATTTCAGAAGGGGCAGTGTGTAAAGAATAAAATTTATAATAAATATATTTTAGGCATTAATCAAGTTATAAATTAAATTTATCTTGAATGTTATCAAGTTATAAATGAAGGTGATCTTGACTGCTAAAAACCTTTTATTTTTCTTTGTTACATACAGAGCAACCATTACAGGCAGTATCAAAATGCAAACAAGCAAGTAAATGTGTGCCAACTATATAAAATAAACTTATTATATATGGTTGAATAAAGCCCAAAAACCTTTTTAAGTGATAAACCACATAACAAGCACAGACTGCCGAAAGATTATAATCATCGAAGGTCCATCAATCACACAACTAAATTAATGAGTGTCCGTTGAAGATGAAGTCAGAACTCATAAACAACAATAATAACCGGCAACGATGATTTGAACCTGTAAAGAAGCAACAATCGACGATGAATGATTGGGAGCCCCAGAACAAGCAACAATTAACAACAACGAATGACTTGCTAATATCAGTTGAAAAAACCACGGAGACTATCAATTCCTTTTACTTTAAACGATTCAATATCGTTTGGAAAGAGATTGACTACAGAAAGTAAGGTGCGTCTCCCCAGTCCCAATCGTGTTCAAAAGACTTCGAACACACTGCAACTCATCGGCGAATGATTGCGATGCACCGTTCAGAATAACGGAGACAAAACTCTAACCGCGCTGACAAGTCTTGATTCATTAATACTATTTACAATCTGAGTGGCTGAGAATAATCTAAATATCTTAGGGTTAAAGAGGGAAAAATATAATAAAATTGCAACGAAGGCAGAAAACACGACCTCCGTCTTGATAGTCACTTAGAATAAGGTAAACACCAAATCCCATTTGACCCCTTGAATTGGTCAAGTAAAGGTGCAGAGGAGAACAAGAAGTCATTTGCACATGTATAGCTCAATAGCTATGAAATAATGGCAATTCTATTATTTCCGAAGGAAAAGGACAAATTACAAAAGCCACTTTCACGACAATGTTCCTATCCACCTTCGCCGCAATGTTTCTATCAATCATATCAGTCCCAACAATCACAATTTTCAAGCTTTCGACATCACAACTCAGGACTTGGCATCACCATGTTTCATATACTTCCTGTCAACTCCTGGAAGTCCAAGGCCTCCTGCTGCCCTATCCCAACTTGCCCTCCAGCGGGGAAAAGAAAGAGTATGCTTGTGGCTAGACAATGTGCAAAACTTATATACCACCTATCCAACAAAGGAAAATTCTAATCGAGTCTTTCCAGCAAGGACAATGGCCACTGATTCAGTAACCCAAAGGATTTCATCCAATGGATATGTCTGATCAATGCAAGCAACTGACAAGACTTTACAAGCACAAGAATTTACTTGCTAAAAGCCGAGCCGAGTCCTGTCTGAGTAGTAAATAACAGCAATCTGGAAAATAACCACCTGTTAATTCTTCCATTGTTATTTTCAAACTAGCACTCTTAGTGTGGCAAAATAAAATAACTTTCAGGAGGAAAACAGAGACATCCAATGCAAAACTTAATATATCAACCTACCAAACACAGATAATTCCTCTTTTCAGACTGTAATAATAGAGTTGCAGAATAGTGTCAAATTTCTTTTCCTTTTTCTTCTGTGTAGGAGATGGGAAAGAAAACTAATGAACAAACAAGTTAGGGAAAGTAGCTTGGCTCACCTCCTTGAAAAGCCTAAGGGAAGTCACCTTCCTTGAACCACTCTGTAATTGAGTATCAGATCATCAGGTTTCTTCCATATGTAAGCTCGCACAGTTGCCAAGCTCATGTCAGGAGACAAAACCTGGAAGATATTAACTGTCATTTAGTAGTGTTTTAATGCATAAGTAGAAGTGGCCTTCGATTTGAGTACAATTTCAATAGGGTACAAAGACGATTTTAAGGTAGGTACATATATCTAAGTTCAAGATACATCAGGTATGCTCACTGCCAATCCTCCATCAAGAAAAACTCCTGGGTTCAACCATTGCCCATCTTTCAGGCCCTAGTTTAACACCAAATAACCACAAATAGAGTGATATAATACTGCAAAATCTTGGCCACTCTTACTACTTTACATTCAAGGTGCACAGTTTGAAAAATAACAGCTCAAGAAATAATTAACAGCATAAACTGTTTGATAAATATTACCATTATCCAACAAAAATTTAGCTACATCTAAAGCATTTTAACATTAAAAACAGAATTCCACCCACCTGGTTATTGCACAAGATCTCAATATTTGGCCTAAGCTTTTGCCAAGGCTTCAATCCCGATCGGAAAGAAGCATCTCCAACCACAGAATGCTGTAACTGTCCCCCACTAGGAGCAAATGTTCCATCAGGATTAACACTGTCCAATGGTTTGTCAAGGACCATTTTTTCTACTACATAATTGACAACCTGAAGAAAAAGGTGGAACACAGTAAATAAAGCTGTAATCTTCAATAAAATCTCAAGAGGAAGTTTTAAATTTGTTGAAGTCAGCAGCACTTTAGAAATGTTTGAATTTGCACAATGTATTACTTTGGAGAATATACCTAAACCAAGCTACTATGTAACAGAAAGTGTTATATAGACACATGCATACAGAGAGTAAACAAGCAGACAAATCTCCAACGGCGTACCAACTATTTCAATACATAACCTAAATGGCACATGAAAACCCCAAATAAGAAGGAATTGCTGAAATGTTTTCACTAAGTTGAGCCAACTTAATAATTTAGGAACTATTTTGTTAAACTGGTTTACGTGGCATATTCTAACTGGACAGGAATAGCACCTGGCATGTTGATTTGGTATTCCTGATGTACATAATGATGTCTCTACGGTGAAAATCTGTATGAAGTAAATACAGAATACATGTCTTTCTTGACTGAACCAAACTTACTTTATGTATCCTCAGTATGCGAGGTGCACTTAGTTTGCCTTGCGTGAGAATTTGGAAAGGAGAGCCTTCACATGGATGTAGATAGAAACTACACCTACAGAAAGTGAAGTGTCAAGTTAAATCTGCCACCGTAAAAGCAATAATATGTTCCTTTTGCTAAACCATACACAGTTCAGCAGAAGTACAAAATATCTTAAGAAATTCTTCAGTCTGATGAATAAAAAGATTTTGGAGAAAGGACACCAGGAAGAAATGCATGCTTCTTTTGCTAATCATTAACAAAGGAAAGATGGTATTGAAAATACTTGGAATTTTCTCTTGGGGGCAGGCGATTGTTCAACACACAATCCAGACACCACCATGGGAAGTCCTTCTCATCTTCAGTACCATCTAAATCAGTAATTTTCTTTCTCCAAGGGCCACCTTGAGAGCCTTCAGTGACAATAGAAGGAGGGGAAGCCGTAGAAAATTCAAATGGAGGATACACCACAGCATCATTATCAGCACCATCCACCTCAACCCTCGAATGAGTAAGACTTCTAGGAGGAATTTCCTTTCCAACTAATAAATCCCCATTAGCAGAAACTTGCGTTCCAAGTCTTTGTTTTCTTTTGACTAACCAATGAGCCAATAAGCCTTTAAGTGTTTCACGAGCTAGATTCACCTATGAACATTGAGCCAATTCGGTAGGTAGTTCAAATAAAACTGAGGACACAATTCTGATTCAAAATCAAAATATTGCAATAAAGCACTTCAGAGGACCATACATAAATATGCAGGCAGACATTAATATGCAAATCCATGTGTAACAAGAATACATAATTACAGAGCTTAGACAATAAAACCTAAGCTTCATGGTCTACACTCACTGGAGACAGCACTTACAGATATCAGCTCCAGTCCTTGGGCACTATAACTATGATGTTAGGAAGTCTGTCCCATTTCTTTTATTCTTCGGGTAAAAATCTCATGAATCAAATTCAAAGGGCATCCCAGGATTTTCTCTCAAATTTCCACCTTTTAAGGCTATTCATTCCTACCTAAGAAGAATATATATCTAACAAAACAAAATGAAAGGATTTTTACACCCCTTGACAGTCCCTACAGAAGTTCGGTCAAATCCTTGAGCTCTGGCAAAGGGTTTTACTGATTTACCTTATCATCCTCAGGTTTCCCAGAAATGTTGAGGTCTGCAGAATACATCTCCGCAGAAAAACATTGTGGTGTATCCAAATGAACAGACAAGCTTCCAAGCCTGGTATCCACAGTGAACCATGCAGGAATACTCACCTAAACCATTAAGACAATCAGTAGTTAACAGAGCATCCTAGTCAAAGAACCCATTTTAGATTATTCTCAGTGATTCGACATGTACCATTTCAAACAATTGTTCCTTCTTATCCTCAAATGAGACCTGAAGGAAGAGAATACGTGAATTATGAGCATTAAAAGTAACATTGTTATACCAAACCTGAAACTAAGAATACATACATAGCTATTATTAGCCCCAGAAACCCAATGACACTATAATTCCAAAAACATAGTCATAGCACTCTCAAGAACGGAAAAGCAGAAGGACGTTTAGATGGTAACCTTTCCATAGTCCTCAATTACAACACCTCTTGTAATCTCCCACAGCTTCACTGAGCCATCAGTATCCTACCAGATAGGTATTAGAAGTAAGTCATCTATAGGCATCAGCTTCGAAATATATCAGAACTCATGCATGAAGGCAAAAGAGCAATTCTTACCTTTGTCAAAACATGCCTTCTATTATTTAATATTTCATGCTGCACTATTGCTGGAGTTCCTTGGATGGTTAATGTTGGTTCTTTATATACAGGAACCTACAACAAAAGTATGCCAACCAATCATATGCAAGGGAGAAAGTGAGCCACTAACAAACAATTTTTACTTGACAAGAATGAACCCTCATCATATAACTTCATCATCAAAATAAAATATCTTTGTGGCTAGTAGCTGAGGGTGTGGGGATAAATTACCAATAAATAGACTTAAAAGTATCAAGAATTTTGGAAAAATTTTCCCCTCCATCGATTATTTGAACAGATGCTAAATGTGTGAATGAAGTATAGATATACTTATCTGGATCAGTTAATAAAAAGGTAAAAATGGCACACTGCAGCCTCACTTTCAAATAATACTACCATAATAAATACTTACTGGTGTAGATCCTTCCAAGGAAACCCTTGCCCTGGCGAAAGAAAGGTTTCCAGCCAAGAAAGAACACCCTTTCTGAAAGACCTTCTGTGGACTCTGCCCTTCAGCAGGCCACCTGTTAACTGAAGAATCTGTTGTTGCAACCCATATGCTTTCATCATGTAGTGCCAACTGAAGAATAGGATGCTCCTTTGTGCAAAGTAAAATACTCTCCCTTGTTAACAAGTCTGTCAAGTATAACTGAAGGTATAAACAGAATGAGTATCAAAATTTTGACCACTCGAGCAAAAACTGTAAGAAACGGAATAACATGTTGCAGAAAGGTTTTTGCATTCATTATGTTTGGAAAAGATTATACTTACAGAAGAGTCCCTCCCACCACTATAAACATGACTAAATGTTGGTGTGCTAGCAAGTGCCCAAACTGAATCCGTATGCACTGCATACGAATGCACACATCGTTGCTGACCAAGATCCCATAATCTACAACATGAATCAATAAAGATTTTGGTCTTCTTTTGTTGAAACAAAGATAGATACATTACAGTAAGAAGATAGTTCCAAAATATACACCTGATCATTGAATCAGAGGACCCAGATAAGCAAAACCTGCAAAATGTTATTCAAGAAGCCATTTTTAGCTTCAATCCAAGAAACTGACAAGACAACCAAAAAGATCGGCTGTACCAATGAGACCAGGAATCTTCCTAAACTCAGAAAACTGTTATTAAACTCCTTTTGCTTATATTTTCAGTTAGCATCATTTTGCAGAGGAGTAATAATCCATGTAGTATTTCAATTACCATTTTAAACTGTAATAGGGTTAAAATAAACTATACACTAAAATTCCTGCGTTCACTAAAGTGATAAAGCAAACTTAACCAATGACAATTTAAGTCAATTCCTTTGCAGGCTTAAATATGTCTCAAAATTTTCTCTTTAGCTAGCAGCATCTATTGGCATTAGCAACGTCAATATCAGATAGGACATTACAAATTCAGGTGCTTAATGCTAGATCATTCTTCAGTCTCCACTCTATGTGGCAACCCAGGATCAAAATATGTTCCCATTTAACCAACCATCATAGATTTCATTGTTTCCAAGAAAAAGCATCAAGGAGATAAAGAAATAGAAAGGCGCTCCTTTTTGATCCCCCTCATTCAAAGATGCACATAATTCATGCTACTAAAAGTCAAACACATCTAATGTTAAAAACCACCTCTTGCTTCATATAGTAAGTGTAAACATGACATTTTTGTTATCATCTGAACATTTTCGAAAGCATTTACAGATACATTACACAGATCAATCACATACTAGATAAGATTAACGTGAGTGCTACAAAGGCAACTAAAAAGGCCAAAAACATATGACATAAACCAGAATAATTAACATGAAACTGACAAGCATAGGCAAAGAAAGACAAAAGGACAGGAGAGATGACTTAAACCATTCCACAACTTGTCATCCACATACGATGTTGACATAGATGAAGAGTGCATTAAGCCAACCTGCCAGTAGAATCCAGAAGCAAAGCTCTAATATTATCAGTATGCCCTCTTAGTTTCATAGTCTTTGAACCGCTTCTCGGGTCCCAAACACGAACAACCTAGACGAATCAGGACAAGATAAGAAAATCAGGTCTCAATGTATTCTGTTTATTTCTTTTTCCTAAACATTAAATCTGCTAAGTGTAGAAACATGAAATTGCAAGTGTTAACTTAAAATCGGAGTTACCTTCTCTGTCCCACCAGAAACAAGTATTGATCCACTGTCATTCATTGCCAATGCATAAACAGACTCTTTATGGCCCTTGGCAGTGGTTGGGACATATCCATGGGACTGAGTTGAATGACCCGAGATGCTGTTGCTTGAACTGATTGAACGTAAACTTGTAACAGGCAATGAACTATTAGAACCATTGACACCATTAGGGCATTCATCTTCCCCTGCATCACTTGACTTAGAGTTCGTGGCAACAGCAGCTTCAACATCCCATATGAAAACCTCCCCACCAAGGCCACCAGAGGCAACTATATTGCTCTAAAATGCATGACACTAAATGAAGGTCAGGAAATGGCATTGATAACAAATCAGATCAGACCATATCATACCAACACACACCAAGAGTGAATCTACCAGAAGAGATAGTTAAACTTAACATTATCAAATGCAAGGAAGGAACCTTTCATACAATCAGTTCATAAGATCCACAAAAAGTTTCACATAGAAATTACATTTTTTTCAACTGCAGCTAGACAAGTTACACAGTCAGAATGCTGACGTAGTGTCCTGATACAAGCTCCATCTGATAAGCAATTCCACATCTGGTTTATCATAAACAACAAACATCAGCAATTAGTAACAAAATAATTGCAAGAAGACAATCAATAGCCAAGATTGCAAACCAGAAATAACATCACAGATAGAAAACCTTGAGGGTAGTGTCTGAAGAGCAGGACACAAGTGTGTTATCGCCAGCAAGCACAGCATCATTTACCTGCATAACCAGATAAACTAGCCTATAATCAACTAGATCTCAAATAGCCACCACTAAGCGAACAAAATTACAAACTAAACTGATTTTCACAATTTAAGGAAGCTTGAAAAAGTTTTCCACACCAACCAAAAAGTAAAAACGTTTCTCTCCAGAAAAATTTCTGGAACCTGGGCACCTAGCATTCAATACTAGAGTATTATGTGCATTCTTTTCAGTTCTGATATCAGTTAAATTGCTCAGCCACCATACCAACCATCTAAAATTCCAGAGCAATCACCTAAACTATATATTTCAATAGACAAGATAAATATTTCAACATTCAAAAGATCCAAATTAGAGGAATACTATAGAATAGTGAAAAATAACACAAAAGCCCCTTTACCATTCTGTATAAAGCAATCACCTAAACTATATATTTCAATGGACAAGATAAATATTTCAACATTTAAAATATCCAAATTAGAGGAATACTACAGAATAGTGAAAAATAACACAAAAGCCCCTTTACCATTCTGTATAAAGCAATCACCTAAAATATATATTTCATGGAAAAGATAAATATTTCAACATTCAGAAGATCCAAATTAGAGGAATACTACACAATAGTGAAAATAACACAACAGACTGAAGATTTACCCAATCCACATGTGATTCAAATGTTGCAGAACAAGTTGCAGAATCTAAATCTAATGTCCATCTCTTCAGCGTGCCATCACGACTCCCAGTGAAGATGAAATCATACCCAGACTTTAATACAGCCAAACAATTGACGCCTGCACAGTGCTGCTTTAGAAATGTTAAGTTAGTGACAAATTTGACAAGAACTTAGATAATATTATAACAGGTTCAAAATGTTTGACCATAAAATAAGCATCGTAAAACCTCATGACCTAACATTAATCTACGGAAACATTTGGTAGAAAAGTTTGTAAATGCATAAGCAACCAAATGAACAAATAAGAAAAAAAATTGAGAACATAATAACAAGATTAAAAAAAAGAATACACAGGTAAACCAACTAACAACATAAGCTCCTTGAAATAAAGAAATTGGCAAACATAAAAAGTAGCAGCATATTTACTTCAAACTCTAGGATAATCAACCCAAAAAAAACTTAAAAAAAAGTTGACAGACAGCCTCACCTTTCTATCATCAGCATCAGTCAACACATATGTTAGCCTCTTCTCCTTACGCGTGCGAACAGAATTGGATGTGTTTCCTGCACTGCCCACGCGGTGCATTGCTATGATCCCTAAAACAAGAATGAAAGCACCGAATCAATCCCTAAGCATACAAAAAAAAAAAAAAACAGCCATCACACCGTCCTAGCATGCATCAGTCTAATACTGATAACAACGACCTCCGAGTTGGAAAGTGTCAAAAGGGCTGGGAAACCAATAGAAAATTCCAAAATGGATTGAATCATGCGCAAAAGACAATCAAGAATCAACTGTAAAAATCAGTCTGTAAACTATACAGATTGGAAAAGATAAGCGAATCTATTAACACGGATTATGAAAACAACTCTTGTAGAAATCCCCAATCCTCACGAATTCCCACCTCCTAGTTAAAGCCTCATATATAGTATCCCAATCACGCACAAAACCACCCATAACTAGAAACATAAGAGTCGTAGTAAAATTTTCCTTTCTATTTCCTTAAGATTGCCAATAAATGCGATCAGACTCTAATTTAACGGAAAATAATAAAAAGCATAGACAACGGAGAAGCGAAATTGGGAACATCATAACTTGCCTAAAATTCCAAGGCCAGAGAAAGAGTAGGATCGATGGCTGAAGAGAGAGAGACAGAGAGAGAGTGTGTGAGCTTAGAGTTAAACCCTAGAGAGAGGGAGAGAGAGGAGATGGTCACTGCCTTTTTAGTGTCCTTTTGTGATGGCTGCCGTCGAGTGTTACACAGCGGCGGAGAGGCTACAGAGAGGAGCAAGAGATTTGACAAACACTGATCAAATCGCACACAATTTTTCGTTTTCCGGTTTTAAAATTTTGTTTCGCTTCTCCTCGGACAACGGAACGGGGAAGTGATGAAGAAATGTTAAAGTCAAAGGTTCATAAAATTTTGTAACTGATCTTCTCTCGCTGCCTCATTCCTCAACCGATACGGCGCAGTTTGGGAGAAGAATTTTGTGAAAATGTAACTCCTCCGTTGTCTGTAACCTTACGTAACTTGGGATGTATTATAAATTTTAATATATTGGATTTATCATTTGGCGTTACATTAAGTAAAGAAGTGATGATACCCCCCCTTTTTTTTAATCTTCGCATAAGGTCAAGTTGGAGAATAGCAGCAGCTTACATCACTGCTGCTATGATCTGACTTCATTCAAAAATGGAGAAATATTTAAATTGAAACAATAAAAATTGAGATCATGCTCTGCAAGTCTAAAAATAGATTGAGTATATATGGAGAGGTAAAAATGTATTTTTGAATCTTAATTTTATATTAAAATATAAGTTAAATATTATATTCGAAAGTCTAAAAAGTATATTTTTAATCTTAATATATTTATTAAAATACAAGTTAGGGTTTGATATTTTAAGGCTTTCCCAATTTAAATTCTAAAATGATGGAACACTTAATAAGATTATTTCTCTATTAATCATGTGCTATTTTAATATTAACGTGACACTATACTTTTATTTTTTTAATGTCTACGTGCGTCCAATTGTACAATATGATTTTCACGTAATAATATAAGACATTTATTTTTGTTTTGGATTATATTAGGTATTTTGGCTTAGTCGAACTAATCCTAAGCTCCTAAGACCACATCCTAAGAGCTCTAAAAGATGTAAACTTGGAATTCTAAGATCCTTCAGGTTACTACGTAGCTTATACATTTCTATGCACAAAGAGTCTTCATCACATACTTGATTGTTCAGCTGATCACTAGCCTCTTCCTGCTCAGCGTCATGTTCCTATTAACCCCCAAGTTCATTAGTAGCTCAAACTCTCACATTGTCGTTGGAAGAGAGGCATTTGTAATTGATCCCATCAGGAAACTTTGCCCAAGGGGCTAAAAGATCATCAACCGGAACATTTCTTATTTCTCCTTTTTTGGCGTGACTCGAACTCAAGACTTCCAAAAAAGGAGAGCCTTAAGTGAGGAGCTGAAACAATTTCTTATGAATTTTAATTACACTTAAACCAATATTAAACAAGCTATTCGCAGTACTAAGTTTGTATCCACATTTTCTTCCATAGTTATTTGGGCGGTGGTAGTAGTTGAATGCTAATGGTTTTAGAGTAAGGAATTCTGGTGGGAGAGGCCTGGATAGTGAAGGCAGGGTGACTCCGAATGGCAAGTATAAGAATTTGTAGACATGAAAAGACGACAATAAATAAACAGTCAAACCAAACCAAGACTTAGAAGATTAGACAATAGTGACTTTTCTATATCTCGGGGTGGGGAATTTGGTTTTGTGTAAGATTTGGGATTTGTGATATGAATGACCAATTGCAACTTATAAGAATTGTCAATAATGAGCTAACAATCACCGATAATGATGAACCCGATCTTGACCCAAACCTAAATATTGGATCACAGTCAAGTCCTAAACCCTCCGTCAATAACATTACTGGTTGGTACAACTCATAGAGTAGTCAGGATCTGACTTTTATAGCAATTTTGTTGTCTAGAAATAATAACAAGAAGAATTAAAAAAATATTAGGATGAAATGGAAAAATAGAGAATCTCAATATTAAAACCAATAATAATAGTCATCAAGGTTATTAGCTTAGATTAAAATTAGATTAATTAAGGGTAAGTTGGCCTATTTTAGTTAAATTAAGGTTATTAGCTTTAATTAGTCTTTATTATACGATCAAAAATTAAGAATTATAAGTTCAATATTAATTTAAGTTTAAATAAATTATATGGGTCACCTATTTTTACATAAATGGAGTAAGATATCGTAAGATCCACGTAGACATTAAAAATAAAAATAATAATAATACATATAATTGATGGAAATATAATGATTCTATCTCTTTTTTAGTTTAAATTAAAAGTTTTAAAAATATTAACAATCATTTCAACGCTCCAAAATATTAAAATATGATCTATATTTTAATACAACAAACCTTCAAGTCTTCAAAACCAAGTAAAAATGGAACGTGGATGCGGTCAAAAAAATGAGTGCAAAGATCACAATCATGTGACTGTAAACACATTCACATGGGATTAGAAATTGAGATTTCTAAGTTTATAAGAGTTCTGCGCATAGATCAGTCTTAGTTGATCAAACTTTATATTAAATCCGGGTATGGATTATCTGAATTAGTTAAACCCAAAATTCGAAATAAAATGATTTCATTTTGAACAAAATAATATTAATTTTAAATTTTAAATTAAAATAAAAATAAATAAATTATTACACTATCTTATTGTCAAACCTACATATCTATTTATTTTAGAGTTAATACTCAACTGTCAAAATATTAAAATTTTACTAATTTAGTTGATATTAGCTAAGTTTTCCAAAGTTCAAAATTTTTGTGTATATTCTCTTCAATTTTTGAAAAAATGTATTTTGTTAAATATTTTCAAAAGTTATAGAATTGACTTAATTGTGTAGGGTGTATAATTTTTATAAGGTGTATTTAAAGTAAGTAGTTGCATAATTTTATTTTTATAAAAAGTACTTGAACTTAAAAATTTTATTTGATTGAGGGTTCGAAGTTTTAAGTTCACGAGTGTTTGGATTTTCAGTTAATTAATTAAGTATGCCCTTTAATTGATTGAAATGAAAACACCAACAAAATTGTGACTAAGCTATTACTAATAGCATGTCCTTACACATGTCTACTATTCTTAGTTATTTTGTTTAAATAGTATTACATTAACTATACTAAAATTTTAGATAATCACAGAAGGTGTTATATTCTCAACATTTAGAAAAATTAGTAACTTTTGTGATTAAAATATTTAGTAACTTAGTATATTTTATATTATTTAAACATTGGAAACGTGTAACATATATATGAAATTTCAATCAATGCATAGAAGATAATTTTGGCAAAAAGATCTTATAAATACGTTTTAATCAAGGAATTGATTGATGAAACCTTAAAACTGGATGATTTTTTTTTCTTTACAATTGTTCCACACCCTTCAAGTATTTCTCATTTGGGCAAATATTTTTATGTTTTTTTAAATAAATCGCATTTTACTAAAAATGTTTTAAAAAATAAGTTTATAAAATTTTCTGTCCACTTTTGACCACCAATCGACAAATTTAACCCTAAGGTTTTATAGTGTACAAATATTTGAAAATCGTTTAAATATAAATTCAAAATAATGAAAATCAATTTTCTACTAGTAAAGAACTTGATAATTTTTAATATTAATTTATTGATTTTATGGTCCTACTTTTTATGTCAAAGCTGATGTGACAATGTAGAACTCACGTTCTTAAAATAAAAATATAAAAATTTTATTAATTTTTTACCTAGTATCCACCCATTTTAATTTTTAACTCTAGAAAAACTTAAGGAGCAATGGAGGCAACCAATAAGACCACACCTCATGAGCAATGAAGATCAGCCTCTCGCTATGGCACCATCTGTTCTACTTCCAAATGCTTTATTACTCATAAGGTGTAGGTCTGCTCCTACAAAGAACTGGCTAAAATAGAAAGGAGAAGAAGAACAAGAACAAGAAGGAAAAGAAGATGATGATCAGGAACATGAAGTCATGGAGATAAAAATGAAGATAGGAAACAAGAGTAAAAGGGGAAGAATCTAAAGACTTTGATGGAGGAAGAGAAAACAAGTAGTAAGAAGGAAAGCTATATAACTTCCATCCACCACCACCACCACCTGTTGCCATAACATGGGATATTATCTCTGCTTATCTCTATCCCCTTAAACAAATTAGTGGTGTTACAAAGTTATTTATTTTTTATCTGATTGCGGTTCTAAAGTTATGGCATTGGACATCGCAAGACATAACAACTCTTTTTCCTATGAAGTAATATAAATAAAATAGCCAGGTTTTACAGAGATGTCACTATGTTGATAAACTCATAAATGTGAATTCTACAAATTTCAGTATTCAAAAAGTGATAAATAAATAATTAACTAAATTTAGGTTAAATAATTTTATTTTGAAACCCTTGTATGCTTTAAATATAATGTAGATGAAATGAAAAACTTATTAACAAGTTATAAAATTAGTCATCAAACAACGTGAAATCTGTACAACATTAATATGCAAAGAACCAAAGCTAACAAACTGAAACAGATTCAAAGATATAGGCCCTGTTTGGCAATCAGCTGATAGCTGATAGCTGATTCTATCAGCTGTTAGTTGATAGCTGATTATATCAGCTGGTTTGACCAGCAGATTGCATTAGCTGTCTGTTAAAGATGTTTGGTAAAATTAATTGTTTAGTATTAACTGTTTAGTGTAAAATGACTTATAAAGACATGACTTTAAAAGAACATAAGAATATGAATATTATATATTTTAGTATTTCAATGAAAATTCTTATAAGAATTTAGATATTTAATTCTACAAAAATTAAGTTTATAACTCTAATAAAAATATTAAACATATAATAATAATAATAATAATAATAATAATAATAATAATAATAATAATAATAATAATAATAATAATAATAAT
>JANTPM010000244.1:13503342-13513836 GCA_025434745.1 Erythroxylum divaricatum | reverse complement strand
ATCACCTTCATTAAACAATAACAACCCAATTAACATGATGATAACCCAAATTCAACAATTCTAGGAGAGGAAAGCATGGAGAAAAGTCTATCTAACCTTACCCATACCTAACTTAGGCTAGATTCACTAAAATTCATCCTTAAATCCAAAAGAAATCATATTTCTCTTACCTTAAGGTGTGACCCACGAAATTCTCCCTTTGGCTTCTAAAGGAAACTTGATTCTTTCCCCTCCTTTTTCCTTCTCCTTTCTAAAGAAAGATGAAGCTTAACCTCTAACCTTTCTTCTTCTCCTCCTCCTCTTCTTCTTCTTCTTCTTCTTCTTCTTCTTCTTCTTCTTCTTTCCACCAACGAAGTTCTCTTTCTTTTTCCCCTTTTGGAATTTTCGAAACCCTTCTTTCCTAATGACTTAACTCATTTGTTTTATACTTAAAACCTAGCCCAAAACGACGTAGTTTCATCAACCCACTATTTAATCCTTTGAACTTTCGTTCCCTCTTCCTCCTCTCATTCAACCTAAAGCCTTTTGTTCTTTCTTTCTTGTTTAATAAGCTAAAAGGACCAAAGTAGCCCTCCATGAAAGCCTTAGACTTTAAACACATTAGTTAACTTCCCAAATTACCCTTACTTCATCTTATTTCTTTTTATCTCTAACAACTAATTCAACTATAATTTAAACTTCATCCAACAATTAATCTCCATTTCTTAAGAGCTAAAACCTCAAAATAATTTAAACAATACCTCCAAATAATTTAGACATGCTTAAGTAAATAAAAAAAAATTCAGGGGCCAACAAAAACAGATAACTTAATTCAGGAAACAAATGAAGGATAGAACTATTATGGATAATTTGTAAGGATCCTTTACTTAATCTCTGTTGTTCTATATCTTTAAATATCTTTATATGTATAATTTGTTGATGAAATATAAACTCCTAGCTTCCGAGACACAAGTGTTATAGATGTTACAATATTGGGGTAGGATTTGATATCACATGTAATTTAATAATAATGAAAATTTTTCAATTGATTTCTCAATATTAAGATTACATAAAATTTATAACATTATTAATGCAAAAAACCATAATAAAGCATGTATCATATTTATACCTTATTTTGAGCCTAATCATTTTCTTGTCATTTATCTCAAATCGTTTTTAAATTGTCTCATCTCAATTATCGTAGTTGAACAAATGTTCAGCTTCTAATGGTATCTACAATACATGTCGAAAGAACTTTAGAACTATTGTAAAGAAGGTGAGGTAAGAAGTGCTAACTCCCTTGAAGCCTAAGTTTCTTTATAATATGTTTTGGACATTTTAGTAGTTTAATTGAAATAAAATTTTAATTTCAATTAAACTTTAATTAGAATTATAATTAATTATAGTTAAATACCAATAGCACACAAATATGATCCGATGTCTCACATTGATCCTTATTTATTAAATATCCATATTTAAACTTAAATTTTTTAAAAAACTTTACAATCAAGTTTAACTTGATTAAAACATCTTTTCTCTCTTCAACCTATTTTTTATGTGTGACCTATTAAGTTCCTAAATATGTTGCTAGTATATATAAATTATAACCTTATATTATATTTCAAATTTAGTTTATCTTTACTTTTCTAAGTAAACAATTTATATCTATAAATCAAGATTAGTATCTAGAAACACATTATGAGCATCCAAATATTTAGTAGTATCAAAGTGGTTTTGATTAATCCTTATACACATGATTTTTTAATAATTTAATCCTTTCATTATACAATATTCATATTATATATAGAATATATAAATAATGTCCACTCTATTTGAATGCAATCGTATTAGCTCTCCATAAATAGTAATTAATCCTGTTAGTAACATTTGCAAACTATTTTCAAAGTGTCATTCCACTTTGGTCAGAGATTTTTGGAATAAATACTAATAAAAAACAATAGAACATTCTTTTTAATCACTTTAGGATTTTGAATCCTATAGTAATCACTTAACTATCTACATAAGTTATGCTTTAATTAACAACTACTAATTAAATTACCATTAACTATAATAGGTCATAAAAAGTATTAAAATATATCAATCCTTATATGAGATACTTTAGAGATCTAAAATCAAAAGATCACTTATATAATCATCGCAATGAGAACTTTTACAGACATGCAAGTAATGTTCTAAACAAAATTCTCATATGGGGTCAATTTAGTGAACTTGTTGTAATAGCCCATTCCTACACTTAGGAATTTATCTGCTATATGAAGTCATATGAGTCATATCATATGAGAATACATGAAATGCATTTCATTTACATGCATCATATTCACATACGTACATTAATTATGATTTAGTACATGTTATAAAGATAGTTTATGCACTCAATTGATTTATTCCAGGGTATGAAAGATTTTAAATGTTTATGTTGTGATTTCGTGATTGTGAATTGATCATGTTTTGAATTATGGTTTGATGGACTAAAATTAGTGAATTGGATTTTTTTTGTCACAATTGAGTGATTGATAAAGTGTTATGTGCATCTAGTCTAGGAAAAATATTAATTGGCATGACAAATTAATATATGGGAACTTAGGTTGATTAAACCTAAGAAATAGTGACACAGGACATTAGTAATAGTGTGACATATGGCTTGATTAAATGAGTGACAAATGGTGGTTTAATTGGGTGACAAATAGCCTAGTGATTATGAGACAAATGGACTAATTATAGAGTCACAAATGGAAGTTAAAGTAGAAGAAATATGGTTAGGCCTTAGCTGAAGTAAATCACTTGTTAATATAGAAATCACGTATAATATGTAAAATACACCAAGGGGGTTGAATTGTGTAATCTTTTCAAAAAAAAAAAATCTTTTAGGATTTCTTGGATTTCTTTACAAGATTCAGATGATCATAAAAACACTTTACTAAAGTTGATAAGTAATGTAATCGCAAGTAATATTATCTACTCTTCTAACAACAAGAAAATTAAAAGATAAGGGTTATAGAATAGATGCCGCGATTTTATACTAATTCACCCTAAACCTTGGGCTACCCCCAGTCCTCATAATTTGTCTGAGATTTCACTATACTCTTCAACTTTATAAGTATTCTTTCTACATTTGCAGAGCCTTTTCAGGTCTCTCTCACAAAATATTCTTTACTTACTTTCTTAGCCTCTCCAGGCTCTAGCCTTTCTTTCTCTCTCTAGGAAAGATATTTTTGAGCTTCACATACAGATGTATTCGCTCTCTTCTTTCGCACTTTGAATACGGAATTTCTCTAACTATTGTACAAATCAAAATTTCTCTCTTGTAAAAACATTATTTAGTCTTCGACTAGAACTAGTATATATAGCCTAAGTCTCTAACTATCTTCTTGAGAAACTGCTTCTTGAATCTTCTAGAAATCGTTATTAGTTGAGTCCTATAACTAACTCTAACTAACTAACTGACTAACGTTCTAGAATGTCTTCCTTTTGTATCGTCTGGTATAATACTTCTTCTATTATCACGTTTCATCTGTTATTGCGCTTCCTCTGGAATCGCACTTCGTCTGGTGTTGGACTTCATTTGGTGTTGCGCTTTGTCTATTGTTACACTTCATCTGTTGTTGATATATCGTCTATTGTTGACCACGCATCTTCTGAGTTTGACTGAATGTTACTTACATTTTTCTGCACACTTAACAAACTTATCAAAACAGTTCATAAATTTCTAAGATTATTATCATTTGATTGTCATCAAAATTAATAGAAGCAAAGTCTTCCTGACTTAACAATCTCCCCCTTTTGATAAACAAATAATCATAAGTTTAGAAGATAGAATGATATTCAGACGAATAATAATCAAAGCAAAAACATAAGAGATGCATAAGAAATGCATACAAGATATATACAATGTTTTCTATCTTCTCTTCTCTTTCTCTTCTCGTTCTCCCCCTATTTATTATTAATTCAACCTTAGTATGAATTTCCTCAATTTCTTTTGCTAGGGCATCCTGAACTTCCTTTTGTTTGTGACTTTCTTCCGTCCAATTGATGAAATGCTTTAAAAACTCCAAAATAATAGTAGGATCTTGTTGTATTTCACTAAGTGGACGAAGGTTTTCAACAACAGATGGTTCTATAGGTAAAATGTCAAACTTTATGATTTTGATTGATGGTAGTCTGAAGGTTTGTTTTCATTTTGGGAGATCAAGATCATCAGGTTTAGGTAGTTTAAGAATTGGTTGCCCAAGAAGGTGTAACACATCTTTGACTAAAGGTATGAAACCTAAGGGTCTGAAATGCATGATTAAATGCACAAAGGTTTCTAAGTTGAAATTGATACCTTCAACCATAATACTTTTGTATTGTCCTTCTGGCACTTTTCCAACTACCTTGAAGTTTTCATCTTTGGTAGAAACTCCAAGTTGACTTCCTGATGCCTTTGAAATATGATGTGAAACATAGAAACCTCTAGGTTAAGCTGCAATACATGCATTATCTATGTTCTTCACAGCTACTTGAATTTATTCTTCTGTAAGATCATCTTCATTCCCTTCAGGAAACATCTTCTTTTTCCCTTTTTCTTCGTTTATTATGGAGTTGAACATCTTGGTTGTATATCTGACACAATCTTTATCGATGTTCTACTCGTAATTGAATAGAATGTATACCGATCCTTTGAAATCTTCATTGGATATGGTTATGCCTTCTCATCTCGTAGAATACCATATAGTCTTCGTTCTTCATGACTTAAAAGATGTATTGTCTGATCATTAATCGGTATAGGTTCGACTTGTACCTTGACTGTCTTTTTTGAAGGTTCTTTGCTAATAATTGAGCTTCTGCTTCAAACAGGTACTGATTCTTCTACAATCTTAATTTTCAAATCCTTTTTGTTAATTGGTTGAGAAGGATTGTAAGGTTCCAATTGGTGTTCAGCTGTCTTCGCCTTCTGTTGAACATCAGATGAAGAAACCTTTTTCAGACTAGGTTTCAGCTTCTTTTGTTTTTTAGCAATTTAGTATAAAGTTGTTGTTGAGTCTTCTTCCACTCAAATACTAACTTCCTTTTTATCTCTGTCTCTCCAGATGATTTTGTTGATTGACTTTGCAAAATAGATACAATTGATCTAGTAAACTACTGTCTTTTCTCTTACTTTTCAAAATCTCCACCAAGAATCAGAGCTTTCTACTTCTTCTGTTCTTATTTTCATAAGGTCAATAGTCTTGGTGAACTTTTTGACTGTTTGGATTTTTCTGATTGAAGTGTCTCTGCCTTTCTCTTCAATGACATTTGTTGTGATGATTGTTAAACCCAGATTTCCTTTTTCTATAGAATCGTCTTAGTTTTTATTGATACATCAGACAATTTCTTAGTCTTTTCTTCTGCAGATGTTCTTCCTATCGATCGAGGTTTTTTTTTTCTTTCAGACGTAACACATTCACTCCTACTCCGTCTTACTATACTATAAGCTCCCCCTCAGACCTTACTTTTGGTGTAGAACCTATATCTGCTTCATCTTCAAACTTTATTCCCATTCTGTGAATAGTAGTGACATTAATAATACTCTTCACATCCATCTTTACCATGTTGCCTCTGTCGAGTAAGATTCCAGATTCTCTAAAAATCCTTGTCAACAGCATACCATAAGGTAAAGAGTTAGAATCTCCCTTTGACTTCATCATGTACTTCAAAATCAAGTACAGAAGATTAATGGGTTGGTGATTCAGTAGGTGAAAAAAACAATGTTCATCGTTTATTGTTACAACGTCCTTTGAGCCTATTCTTGGTATAACATAGTAGAGAAGTAGTGAATGTAGAACCCTAGCCTTCGAAAAAAGGGTTGAAGCCTTCTTAATTTTTGGATCATTACTTCCATAGAGTTGTCAATTGATGTGCACTTTATCTACATGACCTTGAGTAATCCATTTTGTATTGTTAAACAGCTTTGCTCCAATACTAGGACACCTAACCTATCGATAGTATCTTGTGTGACGATAACTGACAATCCGTCTACCATTAATACTATGGTATTGTCCACCACCTTTGCGTTCTTTCAAAACTCATATATCTCATTCAAATAGACCTTTTCATGAACCTTGAAGAAAATTTTCCAGCCAATTACTTCAATTTTTGGTTTAATGTCCATTTGATTTTCCTTCAAAGAGATGAAATCAATGTGTCTCCCATAGATAAGAGATTGCTCTATTTGTGATCTGTAACAAATAAAAACTAAACACACAAATATATTTCACTTAAAGTAGCAATGTTAGTATCTAAAAGTAAGAATATGAAATGAAAAGAACTTGAAGCTTAGAACAGAGTATTGAATCATCTTTGTTGAGAGCACTAAACATGTTGGTTTCAAAGTTTTTCAAGAAAATTTTTAGAATCTTGAGAATATTTCCTTCTTATATATACTCTTGAAAAGTTACCGTTCATAACTTATCGTTACTATTTACTTAAAAACTTACGACTTTTTATCTTCTTCTTGTACGAATCATCTGGGTCATGACGTGTCAGACGAATGGTCATTCAGCATTATCATATTTAAGTTTCATCTAATTTCCTTGAATCTATCTTCACACAAAGGTTTGGTAAAGATATCTGCCCATTGTTGATTCATCTCAACAAATTGTAGGCTGATGATTCCTCTATGTATATAGTCTCATATACAATGATGTCTAACTTCAATATGCTTTGTCCTCGAGTGTTGTATTGGATTATTTGATAGATTGATAGCACTTGTGTTATCACAGAAGATTGGAATTTGATCTTCTTGTATAGAATAATCTTCTAACTGATACTTAATCTATAACGTCTGTGAACAACAACTTGCAGCTGACATGTATTCAGCTTCTGCAATAGATAGAGCAATTGAGCTTTGCCTCTTGCTTGACCAAGAAATTAGATTATGACTAAGAAAGTGACAACCTCCACTTGTACTCTTTCTATCAATCTTATCTCTAGCATAATCAACTTCACAATAACCAATTAACCTAAAACTTTACCTTTCTCATACATTAAACAGAGATCAGTAGAACCTGCTAAGTATCTCAATATTCTTTTAATATTAATATAATTAAATTCTCTAGTATTTACTTGAAATCTTGCACACAAACAAACATTAAACAAAATATCAGGTTTTCTTGTAGTTAGGTAAATTAAGGAACCAATAATTCCTTTGAAAAGGGTTTGATCAACCTTCTTACCTGCTTCATCCTTAGAAAAAAGAATTGAAGGATGCATAGGTGTTAGCCCCGAATTTCTTTTATGTTAATTAAGCATGATTAACTTAATTAAGCATGATCAGTGTTAGTATTTAATTAAGTTGCTATTGATTAAGTAAGGAGGCATAAATAAGTTAGTTGACTAATGATTTTAATGAAATAAAATGTGTTAGATAAGTTATGAAGTAGTAGTGAAAGAAGAATAAGAGAAATAAATGAATGGGCCTAAATTAAATGAAAAGAAGAAGAAATGGTTTGGGCTTAAGTAGGTTAATAAGATAGTAGGAAAAAGAAAAGTGGGTTTAAGTGTTATAAAAGAGAATTGGGCCCAAAGAAAATGAATAAGAAGAGAAGAAGAGAATAAAGGTGGAATGGGCTTTAGTTGTCTTGAATTAGAAAGAAGGAAAAGAGTGGGCTTAGGCTAAATGGGCTTAAGTTATAAGTAGTAGTATAAGAAGAAGAGGAGGAAATAAAGAGAAGGGAAGAGGATAATTGGGCCTAAGAGAATGATGGGCCTAAATGAAATGAAAAGAAGATGAAATGAATGAAGTGGGCTTAAGTTGTAGGTTACCATTAAATTAGTATGTGTCATTACATGAATTAGATAGCATAAATTAAAAGGAATCCATGAGTTAGTTAGCTTGAGCTAATGAATTTAATGAGCTAGGTGTTAGATTAATGTTATTAAATGAGTTAGTTGGAATTAATGTATTAGTTGGGATTAAAGGAAGAAATGGGCTTTGGGCCCAAGATAATAAAGAAAAGAAGAGTAGCCTTGGAAGACATATGGGCTTGAAACTTGCAATGAAGGATTTGGGCTTGAATAGTTTAGTAAGTTAGAAGAATATGAAGAAAAGAAATTAGATGGGCTTGAAGAGTTGATGGGCTTGAGTAAGTTTAGGGAGAATGTAGGAAATGAGAAGAAGAAGGAAATAAAATAGAAGATGATGGGCTTAAATAAGAACATGGGCTTAAGTAGTTAAGAGAAAATGATGTAGGAAGGAAGGAAGATGAAGAGGAATGAGTGGACTTGGGCCTTATGGGCTTAAGTTACCTAGCAAGTAGTATATAAGAGGGAGGAATAAGTGAGTGTAGGGAAAGAAGAGTAGAAATTTCGAAAATTTCAAGAGGGAGGAAGAGAGAATCGGCCATTGGAGAAAGAAGGGAAGAAAAAGAAGAAAATGCTAGGTCATGGGATTTCTAATGGTTCAAGAGTTTGTTTGAAGAAAGTTGAAGAAGAAAAAGTGTGGAGAATGCTCCAAGCTACAATCTAAGCTAAGAAACTCTTTGGGAAGTTGGAGATTAAGGTAAGCTTGGATTTTTAGTTTGATCTTTTGTTGGGTTTTTGGTTGAAAATGCTTGGAAATAAGGTGGGTATAGTGATTCCCAAGTCAATTTCATGAAAGAGTTGATGTAGTTTTCCAATTGAAGTTGTTTTGATTTGGGTTTTTGTTGTTCTTGAAGTTGAGCAAGAAGGAAGAGAAGAGCTAGAGGGAGAGCTCCATTAGACAAGGATTTAGCAATTGATGAGGTAGGTTTTATGTTTATAGTTGAATAATGGGCCATTTATATGTTTTCTAAATTAAAGAGGTTAAATGATTTCAAATTCATAGTTGAGAAATGCTTTGAGAAATTTGCATCATTGATGTATTTGTTTTAAAATGATTTGAGAATTATCATGAGAAGTTGATTGATTGAATGAAAATTGTTAAGTGTTGTTATGTTAAATAGTTGATTGATACTTGTGTTGGATGAAATGAGAAATGCATATGAAATGCTTCATGTTCATGACCTAAGGTATGAAGATTTGCATGATTTATGCAATACAAGAATTTGCAAAATATTGCCATTTTGGCAATCATGATTTCAAGCACATGATTGTATGTTAAGTGGGTTAGGTTAAGTCCACCCAAGAAACGTCTCGTGCACGATGACCATGAAAAGCCTTCTCCCGGCTGCCCCGATTGGGCTAGGATGTTCCTTTTTGGACTCCTCAAGAATTTGCCTACATAAGACCATTAAATGGAATTATGTAGTTGCCATGAATTGTGGACTTACCGAACCATCATGATGTGTTTAAGTGTTATGTGTTATGTGTCACATTATAAGATCATTGCATGAATTGCATTCATATCTTTATGACTATTTGGAAAATGCAGGAGTTTTATTAAAGATTTTATGAACGTTTGAAGAATGGGGGAATTGCAAATATGATCCTATGAACGATTTAAAATGGGGTATAAATTGCCTTCATGATTTACAAACAAGTCGAAAAGTGGCATGGTTTATAATTTTAAGCAAATGACAAGAGGTTTTATGGAAACAAATGTTTCATGATTTCAAAAGGAAAGTTTTATGGAAACGGATTTTATAAACTGTTTTGTTCATTATTATGATTATAAGCATATTACCTATTGAGCCCCAAGCTCACCCCCCTCTTTTCCTCAAATTCCAGGTATTAAACAAGAAAATCAAGAGATGTGAGATCAAGGCACAAATAGCATATTTTGTTGTGTATTTAAAGTTAAATGATGTAACACAAGGTTATAATTGTATTGTGAGCGTTTGAATGATGTAAATTGAGATGATTGGGATTTGTGTATATGTGATTGGGATATTGATATTGGTAATGTAATCTTGGCTTGGAAATGCCATTGGGATATGTAAACGTTGATCTTATGATATTCATGAAAGATTGGTTTCGTATATGAAATTGAATTAGATAAATTATATATATGAATGGTTATGATGATGGTTGAGTATGAATGGTTGATATAAGTGTGGATATATATACATGTATGCAAAGCAGTGGGAAATAAGTAGGTTCAAAGAAGTAATCAATTGAATTGATGAGCATTGAGTACAAGTTGCCATTGTTGGTAATCGAAACCTTATGAATAAGAAAAGATGGGAATAGTATGAAACATGAAATGTTGTTGAATATAAAGGATCATATGGATTGAAGTTGAGAGTTAGCTTGTGATGGGTGAAAGTTGCTTGAGTGATGGCTTGGGTCATGTGGATTGATCCATTCGCAATTGGGATTGAATTGAGAGTAGATGAGTTAAATAAAAGTGTCAATGGTTATGAGGATTAGAACACAACCAATTATTGTTCATTTGGCCATAGCCCTGTTACATAGGTATTAATCGAGTAGTGACCTTTGAGTGGACTTTTACCTTACTAAATGATGGAGTTAGCTTTTACACCCTTCATAAGATTTGTAGTTCATCTTCTTACCTTTCCATAGAGGTATAGTATGCACCAATTGGAGCTAGGGATAAAA
>JANTPM010000244.1:13478693-13491232 GCA_025434745.1 Erythroxylum divaricatum | reverse complement strand
CTTGTTCCACACCTGAGGAGGGAAAATAATAGGTTGGGCTACTTAGTGGCTAATATATTTATAGCCATCGGTAATCTGCCACAAATTCAAGCATATGTATACACACACACACACACACACATATACATATATCTAACAACTTAAGCATTCTCAATTTAGCTCAAAAACTCATAATTAAGCAAGTCATCGCATAACTCATCACATAGGTTTTAACCATTATGCATAGCACGTAAATACATCATACTTGACAATTTAAAAATGCAATGCACAAACAAATAGCTCGAAGGTTCGATGGAAACAAAATAGAGAAACCGAAGTCTACACTATGAATAGAATGAGTCCATCTTCGGAGCTCAGATGTCATAAGTTGGTAGCCGGGAGAGGGCTCTTTTTAACATGCACATGACGAATAGAATAGTTCCACTCTCACCCAAACAAAAGCATATAATCATGCTCAAATCGTTTTACATATGCTTATACTTTCGTGCTTTTTCTTCTTTTCATTTAAACAAAATGATATAACCTTTTTCAAGGTATATCATAATCATAATTCAGCATGCATTTTCAATCATTTTAAACAAATCAAATTCAAGCAATTCCATATATCATACATAGGCAAGAATTTGCTCAATTATACAATAACTATAAATACATTACCCACCTAATTTCACTTGAATTCCAAGCTCAAGATTGCCTTTCCTTTTACCCTTGGGTAAGGTTTTCTTGATTTCCTAAACACAAAAATTTCTTATTCAATCCAAATTCAAATGAAAATTTATAAAACTTTAATAATATAAAAAAAAGCTAAAATTGAACTATAACCTCTTTCAAAATTTAGACTTTCGGGTCAATTTCAAACTATTCTTATACTGAAACAATATTCTATGCTCAGCTTCCTTACAAAAATTAAAATCCTTAGAGACTCAATTTAAACTTTATTTCTTCAAACAACTTGAATCTCTATGTCTTTAGTTTACTCTAAATTAAAAATCACTCCATTTGGATAACTACAGAAAAAGTTATGGTCAAAATACCGAAGCATGTTCGGTGTAGGAAACTTCCACAGAAACTTACGAATTTCCAGCCCGTTCATCCCATTTTTCAAATTTCTCACCCCCAACATCTTACACCTAAAACATCTTATACAAAAATCATCCTTCTACTTCATTTTCAACTTCATTTCAATCTAAAATCATGCACAAGCTATACTTGTTCATCAACCAAAAAGATTAAAACATTTTTATATACCATTCATTAACAAATTCCTATATACATTGAACTTCATTTTCACTTCTAATTATCATTAAATATGGTTCATCCAACAATCAAGAAGGGTTAATGCTTATACTTACTTGTTTAGCTTCAAACTCTTCAAGATCTCCAAAACCCTAACTTGATTTTCTCTTATTCTTCTTTTCTTCTCACACCCATGACATTCTCTCTTCTTCTTCTAATTCAATACCACATTTTAGTCAAATCTTCCAATTTTACCCTTCATTCACCTTGTCCTTCCCATTTTGCCCCTTCTTTGTCTTTTATATCTCTAACTCCTTTAATCTTCTTAAACACCATATTAATTCTAACTTAATTCTAATATTTCCTTCAAATTCTAATCTCTATTCATGCTTACTAAATTTAATGACCCAATTCTAAAAATAAATAAGTAAACAAAAAAACAAAACATAAATAAATAATTAAACAAATAAATTGATAATAATTGAAAAAATTTTGGGATCCAACAATTTGATACCAAGTTAAATGTATGGACCAAATGGAAGAATGTGAGAACTTTTTGGATTCTTGGTGTAGTAATGGTCTAAACGTTATGCATTTAGTGGGTATTCAATTCTTGATTTTAGGGTAACTCTTGGTGTGCTTGATGGAGCACATTCATATAAGGTTTTCTTTTCATATTTTGGGGTCCCCTAAGCTTCTTTTCTCTTCTAAAAATATACACCATCATTTTGGGAATTCAGAGTTTAGAAGAATTCAAAAAATAGAGCTCTTCAATCACAAATAACAATGGTAAGAGGTACTTTGTTTTTCTTCTGCATTTATTTTCTATGTTATTCTAATGTATATTATTGTTGATTATATGTTAGAATATGCTTACAATTGCCACATGTTAAAGCAGACTCAGGCTCGTTTTTCCTTAGAAGCAAAATGATGTTGATTTATGTTTTTGATAAAATAAAACATCATTTTAGTTTTAATCTGCATTATTTTTCCCTACCTTTTCTCCTACTCCTATGTTGTTTTCTTCCCTTACCTTTAGACTTCTCTCTCTCTCTCTCTGATCAGTTCACCACCCACTTTGCCTTCCTTCATATCCTTTTCTCTTCTAGTCTCCGCACTCCATTATACCGCCCATTTTTTGCATTGTCCTACTAGCTCATTTCCCTACCACCCCACCATCATCTTTTTTTACTTCTTTGCCACCCACCTACCAAGGTAAAGTTCCTTTGTTGTATTATGGTTTTGAACATTTTGATTAAAGATTGAATTTATAGAATAGTGGAATTTTTGGGATTGTTACCATTTGGGAGTTATTTTCGTTGACTTACATAGTCTTATACATATCTGTTTATGTGATCATGTAAGTATGATTAAGATACATATACGGTCACAAACATGTTAACCTAAGTGACCGTGTAATTCTACACAAAAACTTTACAGTGTCGTGTATGTGACTATGTAAGCCTGCAAAAATACATACACATATACACCCGTGTGTTATGTGACATGATCTTAAAGACTTACACAGTCATTTACATGCCTATATATGTGATCATATAACTCATTGATAAAATTTAAATCTATTATTATGATTTATAATCTCCTATTCTCTCTCATGATTATGAATTATCAACTATGATTATGAATAACATATATTATATATTGATTGTTTCATATGGATGAGCATATTCTTTTTGTGGAGAGTTATAATATAGTACCAAAGACAGAATTGAAAATTTCTACTCTCGTATCAAGTGAAGATAAAAGTCCAAGTCAATTGAAAAGTAAAGTTTAGAATCACTTTAATAAGACTAGATTAATGGATGTAGTAGAAAAGATCAAATGTAAGTATTGTTCCAAGATGTTAGCGGGAAGTTTAAAAGGTAGAACCTCTCATTTAAGGATACATATGGATTCGTGTAATAGAAAGAAGATCGTCTCATGAGGTCAAACATTTTTTACCTCTAACCCTATGAGAGGGAAGAGTAAAATGACTGCAACATCTTATGATAGCAACATATCAAACTTTTTTATTGCTTATATGGTTTTTTGGTGTAAACATTTATTATCTATAGTTAATACCAAAAGATTTAAGATTCTTCACAACCCATTACAATAGGAACCTTTAAGGTTCTAACTTGCAATTCATTGAAGAAGGACATTGTAAAGATATATGAGGATAAGAAGAAAGAAATTTTAAGAGTATTATCAAGTATTGAAGGACATATTGACATTATAATAGACATGTGGAAAACCAATAACCAAAAGAGTGTTGACACATTATATTGACAATGACTGAACTCTACACAATAAGTTGTTGAGGTAATTTATATTCTTTAATATTTTTATCATTTAATTTTTGATTATATTATGATTGATGTTGTTTCTTGTAACACCTCTTATATGAAACCTACAACTACCTACACACGTAGCACCCAAATTCCTATACATACATTCATGGCATATAATTTTATTCATTTATAGGGATTGTCATCACTCATTTGTCTATTCAATGTTGTACATATACATATTACAAAATTTCATATCCCTTGGCATTATCATTTAAAAGTAGTATTACATCAATACATTTATATGGTAATCCAAAAGAGATATTACACATAACTTAAATTCTTAATTACAAGTTTTTAAGAAATTGTAATTTCCTTCATTACATATACAATCATTCTTTAATCAAAAGACATATCCAAAGATACTTTTACTTTTAACAGTTGGCCTTGGTCTTTGCAAATGATACCTTACTCTATTACTTGGACCTACACGGATTAACATTCGTGCTAAACCTAAAAGTTTAATTGGGAAACACTTATTTTGGATGAGCACTCACAACAATCATCTACCAAGCACACACATATTCATGAATATCATAAACTCATATAAACAATGATGACATAATTAAGCAAAGTACATAATACAAATATGCTTCAACCATATGCCGTAAATTCACATTATAAGCCAAATATTGATTTTCAAAGCTTATCAATACAAATTATTCATGTTATCATGTTGTATCTCTTATTTATAATTGTTTAATTTCCTTTATGTGTTACGCCTGCACGTTCTTGTGGGTGCAGATAACCGGAGATGTGGATATTTAAAGATATCAAACTATGGATACCTCAAGGCATCGAACTATAAATACATGAAGGTATCGAACTGTAGATATTTGGAGGGACCGAACTATAGAGACACTATAGTCTTAAAATGAAGACATTGGTAGTGTCAAACTATAGTAGCTGCATTGTAAACTTATAGGCATACTTATTTATTTATCACCAAGACAATGAAGCAGGCACTGTAATATTTCCTTCAATTATTTTCCAATTTCATAATTAATATATTAACAAATCACATGATATTAATTTGAAAACATAACATATGTTTTTAAGTTCACACATGAAGGTCATAACTTATCACCATAGTATTCAAATCACAAGTACTAGTATGATTTATTTTGTATATGCTTTGTATAGTTGTATTTCTCGAGGTACATTCACATAATTTCAATATATAAATTCCTGTACCACATTTAAATATAAAATATGTTAAATTGTAGTTAATTATCTTCATAAAATTAGTATGTGAACTGTATAGTCATACTTATAAGCAATAAATATGCATACAAATCATCTATGTACATGTAAATTTTCTTTAACATACATTATGCTCAGTCTTAAATTCCAATGTTTAATCACCCTAATCATATATGGCAAGTCATATTTCATTTATTTCTAGGTGTATGCAAAGTTTCAAACATTCAAAAGGTTCTGATATGATTCGGTAAAAAAATACGAAAGAAAAAAAAAACTCAAAAGAGTACAATTTGGGCTAAACCCATGGTTAGTCTAAAAATACGCAAACAAATTAGTCTAGAAACAAATTATTGGATGGTCTCCTTGTATCTCTAGTTTCCATAGCACTAAAAATCATATCATTCGGACTTCTAAATCTTGAGATATGCACCAATCATCACAAGTTGCTCCAATCATGAGCAACATCAAGTTACGATTTTTTATCTCAATTTATGATGTCATAGACTCAAAATTAATTATGAGTCTCTTCTAATTATTTTTAGTTCTATATCTTAAATTTCATCTCTAATTTGAATCACCCAATTTGGAGATTTTTAGGCCTAGTTATGGCTAAAACAATAGGACTGGTTCAAGTGAATCGACAACCTAAGATAGAATTTCACTAAATGTGACTCTCTCTTGTCATATTCGACCAATTCCACCCAAAGTAACACCAAGAAACATTCCAGAAACTATTGTATTTCCAAATCAATCTTTGTACACATTCAAATAGTCACACATCCAAAAAGTAACTAAGTGTAGTCCCAAACCTTTAAATTTGCCAATTAGCTCTTCATCTAGTGCTTTTCCTTCTCTTCCCTTTGTACTTTGCTTGATTCACCAAATAGAAACACCACAAATACATATATCAATATCAATTACAACCTTATAATTCCAAGTCTTCATAAGCAAAGCAAGAAAAGATGAAGATGAGAAGAAAACCATAAAATTTTACGTTGATTTTCACGTAGGATTAGTTTGATTCTTAATGCAAAATGATGTGATTAAGGAGAAGGAATGGAGAGGAGATGAGAAGAGAATATTTTAGAGTTAAAACCCTACATACACGTCCCTCTCCCCTCTCTTCTACTCCGCTTTTCATGAAGTTTCTAGTCTCAAACACATGTTTCAATCCCATTGGATCATATGTTGACTTTTGGCAAAATTGCACATTTGGTCCTTCTTCTTCCTTTAGTTCCCATATTGGCATATAAAATCATCAACTGATTTCATTCTAGTCCATATTTCACATATAATTATTCATTTCCATTTCTAAATGAAGAAATTACCAATTTACCCTTGTCTTTTAAATTCATTACCATTATGTCACTTACTATGCTTATATACACTTAATTCTTTATGTTCACTTCTTAATACACCTTGGATATACTATAATGCTTTTAGGGTATATATTGGGGCCTTACATTCATATTTGTATATGGTAGGTTCATTTATATACTGGCACTATATAAAAGCAAAAGGTTGGCAGCCATATTGCGAGACTGTTTGATAGATTGCAATATCAACATCAAATTGTCTACCATGATAATCTACAATTATAGCACGAATGATGCTATAGTTGAAAAGTTGAAGAATAAGAAACAGGTTGGGAGCTTGTTGGTTGGTGGAAGGTTATTTCATATGTGTTATTTTGGGATATTTTAAATTTGATTGTGAAAGATGAGTTGGAAATGATAAAGGACGAAATAAATTTAATTCATAATAGTATAGTTTATTGGAGTGCAATACCTAAAAGAGTTGAGAAATTTGAAAAAACCACACAACTATTATGCATTCCAAGTACGAAGAAGTTGATTTTGAATTGCCAAACCAGATGAAACTCAACCTTCAGGATGTTGAAGTTGATAATCCAATATGTTAAGGTGTTTACCAGACTGAGTTAGAGGGATTTTCAGTACACTTGCTTACCTACAGAAGACCAATGGTAGTTGGATAGAGAGCTTTATTCTAAGTTCGAATTATTTTATACTATGACTAAAATATTGTTCTCGAGAATAAAATATCCAACTTCACATTATTTTTTTATCACTACGTGTGAGATAAAGAAAACTTTATCTAATTGAATGTTTGATTTCACTGAGGTTATTCAAGTTATTGCATATCAAATGATGGAAAAGTTGAATTCTTATTGGTATATAGTTGGACATACTGTTGCAGTTATATTTGTGCTAGACTCGAGATACAAAATGAAGGGGGTTAATTTTATATATAATGTTTTATATGGTGATCAGGCTTAAGAGCATGTAAATGTCATTAAACAATTATGTATAATTTATTTTATGATTATTAACTCAGAATGGACAAAATTTAAGATCAAGATCGCATTAGTTTAGGTTGTTCAACTCCGACTTTAATTTTAGGTACAAGTTTATCGTCTAAGAATAGTTTGTTACTTTCACTTACAAAATTCATAAAATAAAAAAGGGTAGGGCTTCATACAATATGTTAGAGTTAGATCAATATTTGATAAAAGATTATGAGATCAAAGTTGAAGGTACGCAGCCCGATGTATTGTTATGAAAGAAGAGTTTTTTTTGATCATATAAGCAATTGCACAAGACATATTAGAAATTCTTTCATCTAATGTTATTTTGGAGTTTGCTTTTAGTATTGGTGGTTAGGTTATTAGCTCTCATTATCCTCGACTTTATCCTCGTACTGCGAACGCCTTTATGCGTGCCCAAAGTTGATAAGATGATGAAGATATTAAGGGTAAACTTTTTTTTATAAATCAATTTTGTTTATTTTTTATGTTATCTTAACTTATATTATTTTTTAATTCGTATACTAATACAGCCATAGGAGCTGATACAGAGGTGACTAGTTCTATATGTACTCATACTCATCAATTAAGTGAACATTATTTTGATAAAAATATTTGATAATGAAGGTGTATTTAATTATTTATTAATTATTATCATGTGTATAATATTCCTTTAACTTTAATGCTACAGTAATAAATGTAATGTTTTAATATATAAAAGAAGTAATGCAAACTATTGATGATCCTGACTATAATGATTAGCTGCTCTCTCTAGTGTTGGCCCCCAAAAAAAATTTTCTTGATAAATAAGTATAATTTGCATTAATTATGAGGTCTTTATGAAATGTTGGGGAGTTAATTATTATGTTGATGTTAGAAAGATTATATGATAAAGGTTGATTGAATTAAAGTGTAAACATTATAAGAATGTTCAAAGGGTATTTTTGACAAGATACTTAAGGTTAAAAGAACATAAGCCTATAAGGAAGGATAAAAGGGACTTTTTGGGCTCTTTAAGGGTAGAAATGGAAGAAAGAAATGTAGTCTTGCATTTTAATAAGGGGGAAAACGTGAATTGAAGAGGAAAAAAAGAGAGTGTCATGAACAAGAGAGAGGAATACAAAGAGAAGGAAAGAAAGAAGAGAAAACAAGCTAAGGTTTCAACTTTCTTAGCCTTCAAGAGAGATTTTGAGGTTATTCAAGAAAAGAAAACGGTTGATGAAGAGAACAACTTCCAATTGATTTTGTGGTGGTCCCTTAAGTTAATTCAAGTGTACCTTGACGAAAGGTTTCTCCTGCCTACCCACTAGTGGCAGGAGCTCCTTCATGGACTTCCATAAATTCACAGTTGCGCAAGAATATTATGAGGGATTGCGTTAGTACATTTTGTTCACGGATACACAGGACCCTTATAGAAAATCTGTAGTACATTATGTTTGTAGACCTCCCAAACCATTCTGATGTGCTTATGTGCTTATCATATGTGAACAAGTTTGATGCATTCATGTTTTGTAGTTTGAAAATTTGACTACATAATGAGAAATTGAGAAACATGTGTTTTATGAACTCAATGAGAATTTTCTATGACAAGTGAATGTTTTCAAAGGTTTTGCTTATTTTCTGTTATTAACTGTTACCCACGAGTCTTCCAGTTCACCCCCTTTTCGTCTCATCTTTAAGTAATAGTTAAGAGATCCAGTGATTAAGAGCCTAAGGGAATTTCTCCAAATTTGCTTATTTTGTATTTTTGAGTTAGTTTTAGAAAAGTACAATGTTTTAGTTGCATTTCAAGTTTATTTGTTCAAGAATCTTTTGTAATTTGAGATTTTAAGACAAGGATGTATTGTAGCTTGAAATTCCATTAAAGATTTGTAAAACTTTATTTTTATGTTAATGAAATATGAATGGTGTATGGATGATATTGAGTTTGAATCAGATATACTTGAAGAAGTTATCAACTTGAGATGATTGTCAACTTGAGCAGATGGTTTTTGAACATGAATTGTTGATATATATATATATTATGGAAAAGAAAGATAGGAATTATGACTGATTAGATGTAGTTAAATTTGATAAGTCATATGAGACGAGATTTGAGAGTTTAACGAAGTCCATTTGGTAACTAAACAGTTATGCTCAGGACATTCCAATTTTGCACAGTGCAAATTTCAAATCTTCCATAGAGGTAAATTTTGTGTTTCGAATTTAAGAGAAAAATTGTAATGATTTAAGCTAAATTAGACAAAGTTATCTCCTAGAAAGTTGTAGATTATCTTTCTATCTTTCAAACGGTATATAGTATGAAATTTTTGGACATCTGTGTTGAAAGTTATGATCTTTATAAGTGGAGATGATCTGGAGAGTGTAGTTAGTGATTCAGAACTTTTGGTGATGTGAGGAAGACCCTGTAGAAACCTTCTTCTTATGCAATGTAGATTGAAACATCTTCTCATGCATTGTAGACTGAAATATCTTCTTATGTTGACCTTTTGCATTTTCTTATGTTGACCTTCTATATCTTCTTACGTTGACCTTCTGCATCTTCTTATGTTGACCTTTTCTATCTTCTTATGTTAACCATTTGTATCTTTTTATGTTGACCTTCTGTATTTTCTTATGCACTGTAGGCATAATGGTTTGGTCCAATTTTGACCCTCTAAATGATAGAATCTACCTTCAAGTCTTTATGAAAGTTGTAGACATATAAGTCCTCTTTCAAACCGTCTAAGAATGACCTTAATCCGATATCTCTAGAGAAAGTTATGCTATTTGTTCCAAAATAGGTATTAGGTTGAAACCTTCCTTCTTATCTACTATAGACTGAATCATCTAACCTATCGTCTGGTCCAGTTCTGACCCCTGATATGATAAAATCTTGCTTCGATGTCTTCACAAAAGTTGTAGATCTCGAAGTTTTCTTCGAAAATCTTCCTAATATGACCTTATTTCAACATCTATAGAGAAAGTTATGTTAATTGTCCCGAAATAGGTTCAATATGATTGAGGACAAAACCATGTTTGATTCTTTTGGCCATAACCTTGTTATCCGATCTCCAAATGAAGTGATTCTTAAACCAATAGAATCCTAACACATTTCTTTCTACCTCTCCATGAAAGTTTATAGCTTTTGATGTTGATTTGAAAAGGATTGATTGAATCAAATTAAGGGTATGGGTTGGAAGAGTATGAATTGGATATTTTGATGAACATATTTCAGTATTTTGATGGTATCTTAATCTGTAGAGCTTCGAATGAGATGATTTTTATTTATAAATAATCTCCAGATATATAGGTAAAAATGATCTAAAGGATTTGAATTTTAATTTAGTCCTTAAGACATTCAAATTCTAAATGGAAGTTGGGAATAGTGTACTGTTTCAGTTTAATGACCATCCAAAATGTTTGGGCCCTAATTTTTAGATTTCTGAATCAAATTGAATGATTTTGGTGTCATTAGAAACTTAATACAATGGAGAAAAAATGTCCTGAAGAAATCAAATTGTAATTCCAATTTGAGGTTTCCCAAAAGCTGTTATTAAAATAGGAGAAATGAGTTTGTTTGATGTTTGACTGAAGTGGTTACGTCACCCTTGTGGGATGAAGACTAATAAAGGCTTATTGAATTAACCCTATAGGATAATATATTCATGCTTTATGACTCTGAATGTTTGAGCTCCGAAAGCGAGGTCTATTCATTGTGGTATCAGAGCCCAGAATTGAGATCTTACATAGGCATTATTGAAATACATGTCAAGTTATATAGATTTTAGTCATGTTATAGCAGACAGTATTACCTGATCCTTAGTCTGAGTCGTATGTGATACAAATTTGACCTGATGAATGTATTACAAACACTGGAAGTTAAGATTGAAATAAATTGAAATGTGTGGAGAAATTTGTATGAATGTGTGGAGAAATTTGTATGAATGAACAAATAGTAGAATAATTCAATGTGAAATCAGAGGAAATCGAATGAATTGAGAAAATCATTCGAGAAAGAAAGTCAAGTGCGAAATTGAAAATAAAGTGAGACAATGTTACCTCATTGAAAAATTAGTTATTTAAGGAATTACAAGAACTAATCAGGGGGAACATGGAGTTTGATAATAATTGTTTGAGTTAATAATTGCCCTGACAGTACTATGGTATTGAAGATTAAAACGATCCAAACAAAATTTGATGATATATTGAATGTATTCGAAAAGTTGAGAAGAATAGTTGAATTTTGGGCAAGTCAAAGTACTATTTTCTATGGAATTGAACATCAGTATCACATGAAAGGATTGACTAAGCCCAAATTGAGGATTCAGAAATTGTGAACCTTATTGAGAGATTGAAAACAGATCTGAATTTTGGGATCAAATAGAAAGAATGATACATTGTGATTGAAATAAGAAGTATATGTAATCGATAAAGGTGATAGAGCAAAGAGATTGTTAGAAAAGTACAAATGGTAATGTAAGTTATACATCTTAATAGGAATACGCTAGAACATCATTTAGCAACTAAGAATGTAGAATAAAGTGATTGAATGCTTGAATTGTTGATGGTTTTAACTATCAAAGATATGCTTAACGTTTATAGTTTGGAGTTCATAGGAACACGAGGTTAATGTATAGTTCTATTTGACCTTAAGCATCATAATCATTGTCATAGCAATTTCATTAAAATACTGTATGAGGAGTTAGATAACATAAAGAGTCATTCACTTTTGTATTGTGATGATTAAGACCTAAAAATGGTTGAAGGTCATAATTGATTGACAAGTTGCTGATAAGTGAAATTGATCTATATTAGAAATTAAGTGATTCAAGGAAGATGAATGAATTAAGTGGATCAACGCCAAAGGCATGGAATACAGTAAGATAGACATAAGAGTTAAGTGTACTAACACTATAGTGATGAGAATTATTAAGTGAAAGGTAAATTATCTCTGAGAGTATCACCATACCAAGGTATGCTTAGGTTAGGAAAAAGGATTAGCTAAGCCCGACATAAATTGGTCTGTATGAAATAATTATGAGAAGATGCTACTGATGAAAGATGTCTTAGATTCGTAATGTGAGATATGTGAGTATGTTTAGAAATATTGATATGATATGATATTGGTGTTATCGACGTAGGAAGTGAAAAAATTGTAAGTAATCTGAAATATATTGAGGAAACAGTTAAGATTGTGTGATATCTGAATAAGTCATGGAAAGATTGATTGAATCCATTAACTAAGGTCATTTGAAAGAAATTATTTGAGTGATGAAGTTAAATGAAAAACAGAGGAACAGAAGAGAAAGCATTCCCCTACCTCTTGATCGGTCAGATAAGAATTTCGAGGATGAAATTCTTTTAAGAGGGGGAGAAATTGTTGGCCCCAAATTTTTTCTTGATGAATAAGTATGATTTAAATTAATTTTGAGGTCTTTATGGAATTT
>JANTPM010000244.1:13400641-13424452 GCA_025434745.1 Erythroxylum divaricatum | reverse complement strand
AAATTGAATTTCAGGTAAACAAATGGGACCAAAGAGACAGCATGAGGTTATGCGGCCGAGGTTTAGAGCCATATTCGGGGCAACTTACTGTGAAGGTGGTTCGTCACAATCTGCAGCTCCCACTGACTCACCTCCTCCACCTCCAACATCGACTATTGCAGATGAGGCATCACCTACTACTCCTCATCCTACACCATCCCCTTCCCTAACGCATATATCATCCAATACCTGCTTATCGGATAGAGGAGACATCCGCCATCCTGGAGCTGAGGGACCTAATGGAAGAAAGTTTATAATAATTGTCAATGAACAGTAAGTAAAATCACATCACTCACAATTTGATTATTATTAAGTCTTATTTTTATCAATTTTTACATAGTATAACATAATTTGTTATGTTACGTTGGTTCCATTTGGACCGACTTCCTGAAATATGACTTCCTCATTTAAGCAAAGAATTGAACCAGAGGGTTATGTGTGGAAGAATTTATCTGACGCCACAAAGCAATTTTACTTTCAGGAGTTTGAGGTATAAATAATAGTTATTTTCTTGTTATATTGATTTATATACACAATTTACATAAATATTTTAACATTATATAATTTTTCTCTTCTTATTTCAGAAAGAATTTTACTGGGATTCTTGTTTCAACGCCAGCATGTATAAAGTTTGGAAAAAGAAAGGTTGAATACGTTATCGAGACTTAATTAATGCGATATGCAAGTCTGGTGCACGACCGCGTTATATATACAAATTAATTTATTATGAACAAATAATTGGTAACTCTTAACATTATGCATTTGTAACAACAACATAACATTGAAAATTAAAAAAAAAATCGTAATCAGATATTACTGACGGACAATTATTCCGTTAGAACTTTTGTTACAATTTACCGACGGTAAACATCACCATCAGTAAATTAGTTGACTTTTAGGTTATTACCTTCGGTTTACCTACGGAAATCTATCTGTTGCTAAATTTCATCGACGGAAATTAACTTAATATGTTCCGTCGTTAAATTATTTCCGACGATGTATTACCGTTGGTAATACATCTTCGATCGTTGGTAAAATGCCGACGGAAAATAACCGTCGATAATTTTAATTAAGACCCATTTAGCGACGGATTTTTTGACCACCAATTTTCGTCGGTAATATTGATTACCGACAAAAATTTTCAAGTTACCGACGGAATATTCCATCAGTAAATAAGTAATTTTTTGTAGTGCCCCTTTTCTAGAGTCCAAGGAGGAAGTTTCTAATTCGTTGTAATTTAAATTATTCACCAATGCTTGTTTCTTATTTTACTTTTGTATTTTATTTGCAACATATCAATTTAATTTTAGTCCATTACTCTTGGTGCGAAGGGTATTTGATTTAATTCCTTTAGTGAATTGATTTGTTTTTTTACTCTTAAAGTACTATGTTGTCAACAAATCTTTGTTTTTAGTCTATGTAAAATGGATTTATAGAAATTATTAGAATAGTTGTTTATGACATATGATATTATGGAATTGCATTATTACCTTGTCAATGTAACATCTCTATAGAAATTATTAGAATAGTTGTTTATGACATATGATATTATGGAATTGCATTATTATCTTGTCAATGTAACATCTCTATAGAAATATGTATTTCGTGTTTATTTTGATATTTTTTGGCAACTCTTTATAAGTTAATTTATTTTTGTGTACGAAAATATAATTACCATTTTTTTATCATGTTTTGGATGTCATTATGGACAGTAATAATTTATATGTATTTACTGAATCTTTATAGATTTAATCCTACATAAGTGACATGCATTGATTATAGTTGTGATATAGCAAAGTTGAACATTGTTGGATTATTAATTATTGATCAACTTAGTTATGTCATTTAGATTATTCATATGTGTTATTTGGTTATACCTTAACTTTTAAGTTAGCTTAAAACTAAATCATTAATAAATGGACTTTGTATATGAAAGTGTATTAATCATATCATACATTATATTAAACAAGGAGTAACAATTTGGAATAAGTGGGCAAATATGTGATAAGAGAAATTTTATCTTTTTTTTTCATATTTGGTTAGGAAATTATAAAGTTAAGAATGTTAACATCTAGAACTTAGTGTATATTTATTCTTTAAGTTGCCAACTTGCTTTCTACATTTCAAAATACTTGTAAAAGTTAAATACATTGAACCTCCTTGTATTTTAGGCATTTTTTAAATTAGTATTTGAATTTTAAAAACTATTATTAGTACATTAGGGTTTAGATATTTTACTTGACTCCTTAGTGTTATTCTTCATTAGAAAACCAAATAACAAAACATAAGATAACATCATTGGGTGTTACATACGACATTTATCTTTATCTCAAGGTTGAGAGTCTAATCCATCTCAAACTTTCAATCCTAAACTCACTGCATGAAATGTTCAACTATTGTTAATTGGGGGACATTTAGAGGTAAGCAAAATTTATTGAAAGATGGAAGTCGTTTATAGTTGCCATTCGTTAATTTAGTAGTTCTTGCAAATTTAGGCTTTTAACCCTAAATTCATTTGTTGTTTTGGTAGGTGTTGTGACATTTAGGAGAAATTTTAATAGATAAACAAGATCACTGGCTTGTGAAAGTTAAAAGAAACACAATTATGTATGCTAGATGTTTGGTGAAATATCCTAAAAATAATTTTGGTGCTCTTTTCTTCATAAATAATACTGTGATAATCCATGATAGACTTTCGGAAAATAAATTAGTAGATCAATGCTTAAGTTGTCTTTGTTCTTTATGGCTGCATATATTTGATTTGACAATGTGATTAGATTTCATCTTGATCAAATTTGATAATAATCAAGGAAAATGCGAATCTTTTAAGACTTCAAGATCTTTTATTGTTATAAAATGGTTTTGATGGAAACTATTAATAACTCCATTATTTTCCTATGTTTGTTAAAAGGTTCTTACTTAAGTCTGTTTCTCAAGATGAAGGCTATAGTGAAAGTTTGATGTATATCTCTTTATTAATTCCTTTTTATAGTCAATCTTTAGATTTGTTTTAGAAAGTGGGAAATTGAATCATAATTTAAAAACTTTATTTATCAATGCTTTCGGACAATTCAAATAGCTTCAACTTTTTGGTTTATGCTTAAAATAACCCAAGCCTAGAATATTACGTTCTATGTTTAAACTATGGTTTTTTTAAAAAACTCTCCAAATCATTGTGTTTGTTTACAAAACAAAATAATAGATAAAGTTCTTACATTATGTAACGATGATGATGATGATCATAATAATAATAAGCTTTTAATATATAGAATCATCTACATCAACAACAATTGTGTAACAACATATTCATGCATATTGGTAGACTAAAGGATCCTTTACAGAGTTCTTGGAGAGCAAAGGATCCTAAAAGGAGGTTCTTTGGGTATTAGAAATAAAGGTAAACTCTATGCATATTTTTGTTAATCTTAAGAAAAAAGCATTGTTAGAAAATGATAACTAATTTTGTTATTTATTGCATGTAAAGGAAAATTGCAATTTCTTCAAGTAGTATAATGAAAATTTTACTCCAACAAGTTTAGATTTCATAAATGAGTTAAAAGAAAAGAATATGATATCAGTTTGCAATGACCATAAGGAAGATGATAGCAAACTTAGTCAGGTGTGTGATTGGATAATCGTTTTTGGATCATATTTGATGTTGTCATTGCTATTTATATGTACAAGCAATGTGAATAAGCTAACGTTTACATACTAAATAGTATTTATAAATGTATCTACATGAATACTTGTAATAAATAGTAAGTGTATTAACCTTATTTCCTAAATTATGGGTGTGACATTTAAGCAAATTTGATTAGTATTATACTGTTAGTTATTTTATCAACTTAGTCATAGATCATTAGCACTATTTATATCATTACTTGTTTACAATAATGTTCCAGTTAGCTCAAAACTAAATCATTGATAAATAAACTTGCACATGAAAGTGTACTAATTGATCATACATTATATATATTTAGTTTATTAAAAATTTAATAAAGATAAATGATGACATGGTAAATTAATATCACTAAACAAGGAACAAGGATCTAGAAAATTGAAGCAAATTTTGATTAAGTGGTAGATATGGTGAGGCAATTTTTTTTATATTTAATAAGGAATTTATATAGTTCATAGTGTTAACTATATACTAAACTAGTGAAGTTGGTGTACCTTTATTTCTTAAGTTATCAACTTATTTTCTAAATTTTATAATTCTTATACAGCTTAATTACACGTAAACTCCCTATACTTTTAGGCATTATTCAAATTAATCCCTAAATTTTAAAAAAATCATTAATGTCTCTAGGGTTAGATTTTGTTACACCTAACCCTTTTAGTATTATTCAATATTAGAAAACCTAACTAAGAGTATTAAAACAATATCATTTGGTGTTACGTGGCTGAACACTTATCATGGTGTACCATATAACACATGAAGTATTGGTCAAATATGGAATAGCTTGAATAGGCTCTTATGAGACTATATCATTAAATTTTAATGACATTTTAATTAGAATTACCCTTAGTAAAATAGATAGGAATTTGAAGAATGTGACAAGATTAACATGTCAATTAGGAAGTTAGCAGTATTGCATCATGATATGTGTTACTGGACTCTATGATTCCAAGAGCTCAGTTCCGGTATAAGATATTTGATTTGTGTTATGGACTGCATGGCTTTGAGAGCTCGATCCCGTAAGATATAGATATGCAAATGAACCATATGGTTCCAAGAACTCAATCCTGTATTTTTAAAATCTCAATTATCTGACTTGGTAATGCAATTCTGTTGGATTTTACTTGGAGCAATTATAGAAAAATATGTAAATGCATCACTAATGATGAAAGTAGTAATTGGGTGCAAAATTAAATTGTACAATTTATTGAACATTATGTAATTGGATATGAATGAATATAATAGATATATGCTTGTATTTCAAAAAGTAATTTTAATGCCTAGTTATGCTTAGAAATAAATCAAGATATTTATATTTGAAAAAATATTATATGTTATGCATGTTATGGTTGAATGAATTGAATTGGATGAGAAATAGAATTGTTTGAATACCACTAAACCTATAGTTTAGCAAGTGGTTTTCTTTTCGTGTGCAGGTTTTGAAGAAAATTAGAAGAAAGCTGTGGTGGATGTAACAACCTAGATCACCTGCTCTCAGATATTGTCATTTTTGGACCTTAGACTAGTCAAGCTCTCATAGTTTTGTTTTTTTTCCGAGAACTTCCTTAGAGATCACCCATCCTGGTACTATGCTTGCCCTAGCACATTTAACGTGGAAGTTCTGATAGGACCCGGTGCATTAGGGCATAAAAAAACGCTTATATAAAGGAGAGGTATCTATACCCTTATAAGGCGTACTTTGTTCCCCTCTCCAACCGATGTGGGATCTCACTCTCCACGTCCCCTTTAGGGCCCAGATGCTAGCACATCGGGTCAGGAACCAGCTCTAATATCTTCACGGTTTTGCTTTTCCCGAGAACTTCCCAAGAGATTATCCATCCTGATACTACTTTTGCCTTAGTACATTTAACTTCGGAGTTCTAATAGGATCTGGTGTGTTAGAACATGAAAAATACGTCTGTAAAGGAGAGGTATCCGTTCCTTTATAATGCGTACTTTGTTCTTCTCTCCAACCGATGTGGGATCTCATATTGTCCACGCCCCCTTTAGGGCCCAACCCTCTTTAATGCCCAACGTCCTACCTTGGCACATCGGGTCGTGACAGTGAATCTACTACAAAGATTAGAGTCATATAGAGAATTGCAGAAGACTTTGAGGTGGATGCACTATAAAATTATATTTTGTTTTGGTTATGGCATTTACACATTAAAAAAATGAAGGATCTTATAAAATTATATTGTGAATTATATATGTTATGTATGAAATTTGGTTTAGATGATTTGAAATGTGTTGGATAATAGGCAAATTATTTTGTTAAGAAATTTGACATAGAGATGGATAGTTGAGTAAAATGAATGAGAAGTGTATTAAAATTTCTTGTAGGTTGTTTTAAGTGAATATAGAGGAAACTCTGTCAAAATTTTTATAAAGTGAATAGTATTTACTAGAATAATGAGGTTTTAAATAGAAAATTTTGTAATTTAAAATTTTAGGTATTTAAGGATATGGTAACACTCAGTATTTCGATTTCATTATCAGATATGAGGTGTTACACATACTCAAATTTTATCTAGATACTAATGTTCTTCAAACCTTTCTAAAAGTGATAGAATCAAAAGGCATTCCCTACTTTAAAATAACTTTTCCATCATTTGAAATTGAAGTACTAAATTGAGAATATATTAGCTTATTATTCTCATTATATGAACTTCCTTATAGGCTACAAATATCTTCTCCATTAACTTTAATGTCATTATCCCCTAAATCAATATTTTTAAGCACCAATGCATCACTCGCTCACATTAGGTAATTCTTATTTTATACTATATTTGAAATATATCGTATATAATTTATTTACTTAAATACCCTAACTCACTAAAATCTTTTGACTCGCTACCATTATATTTAGGTCATCTGAATCAGTTGACACTTCAAGGACTACTTTAATGGTTGCTCCAATGGATGCCTCAATAGGTGCATCTGTGGGTGCCTTAATAATCACTTTAGTGGCCACTACATTAGCTTCTTTATTGCCTTATTTAGTGCATAATAGACCATCATCATCCTTAATTACCTCAATAAGAATATTTACTACAAGGTCATTAAATATGCATATAGGACACTTCTCCCCATCTAAATGCACCTCAATTGTCTTTAATTTTCTTTCTTCAATTGCTTATATCAATATCCTAATATCATTATCATTGTATAGTAGCCTCAAACCATCTTTAAATAATTAATGTGGGAATTTATGGGTAAAATCTCATGTTTACCCATATCATAACTTCTTTGTATTAATCATAAAATCAACCAAAAGGATCTCATCCATCTGAACCAATTTGTCTCTCCACCGCATATGTCATATCTAGTTTGAATTTGAAACCTCAATCATAAAAATGTTTGAACTTGATTCTACAGTCAGAATTAGTTATTATTTCTCCAACAATACCTATAACATTATAATAAAAATTTTCAAAAATTCCATAATGAAAATAAAGAGAAAAAATGTGGGCTTCAACATTTTTATGTTGACCTGATAGCTCTAGCAGCTTTGTAAAGCCAATATGTGCTTTCTATTATCTTTAGATGCAAAGGATAACCTTTTATTGATGATGTAGGATAAATGCAAGTAATGTTAATAAGATAAAAAATTCTAATGACAAACAAAATATCATCACATGTTGGAGAATTACATATTAATAGGGGTGGCAATGGATATGGCTCGGGCTAATAACTTTTTCCTGTGCTAGTCCGACCCGAGCCTAATTAGACATAAGAAAACCAAGTCCAGGCCTGAGCCCAAGTTTGATCAAGTTCCGGCAACCTGAAGCTAAATTGGCCTAGCTTGGCCTAATTTTTTTAATATTAAAAAATAGAAAACGACATATATATAGTATATGGTAATCTTTTTTTTATCCTTCTTTTACATATTAATTAAGCCTAACTTAAAATTTAAACAATGCAAGTACTGCAAAATCACATCCAATTTTGAAACAAAATACTATCCATACAACAATTTTAATAAATACGAATGTGAATAGATCAACTTAAAATTCACACATTGCAAATATCACTAATTACACCCAATTTGAAGCAAAATACTAACTATATGACAATTTTGATAAATAGGAATGTGAATATATCCCTAAATTGAAACTCTCCAAATTCAAACAATTGTGCTTAAAACCCTAACAAGAAACCCCCAATCGGCACTTAATCAAAATCACCAAATTCAATCATTAATCAAATTGAACCTTCAACAACAAACAATTGATAATACCTAAATTGCAAACCCCACTTCAAACCCATACTAAAAACCACTAAATTGCAAACCAAAATTTCACAAACCCATTGGATGAAGAAACACAATTTTATGCTGACATGGATGGAGAAATACAATTGGATTCTTCACTTCTCTTACAATTTGTATAACAATCTTGGTGGTTGTAATTTCCCACTAAAGGTTTGCTTCTGTCCATGTTTACTTCTTTTCATATTTGATTATGATTCAACACCTGATACCAATCAGGAACTCTTTATGCAACGTCGTGTATATGCATTGAACAACACCGTAAGAAACACGATGTCATGTGTTAAATGACACAACCAAGACATGTATTTTGCCTTGTAATTCTAAATGATATTTTAATATATCGAAGGGTATAACAAAAACTAAAGCCTAAAGGATTAATGATAGTTTTTAAAATTCAACAATTGATTAAAAAATTGAGTCACAGAAAGATTTGATGTAATTAGCTCTATTTATAAATAATCATTTGATTAAGATTTTCAACTTAAAAAATTGGAGCCATATTATTTATTTGTAATTGATATGAGCTAATAAATATTTGATATTTTTCTATATATTTTGCCTACTTTTTTATTACAATAAACTTTTAAAAAACTCTTTAATCTTTAAAATTCTCAAGATTTTTTTTCTTATTTTCAATTTTTTAGAATATCTCTTCTCTGAGACATAAGTTAAAAAATAGTTATGACATGAATATCATACTTGTACTAATTAAATACTATTTATATGATAATTCAATCTAGCTCATAAATTCAATGTCAAACTAATAAAACCGACCTAAATAATAATTTGTTATTAATTGGTTCAAGTCGAGTTTAAGAGCTCAATTAAGTAATTATATTAGTGACATTTGATTAGTTTTATATCGTAAGTATTTCTACAAGAGAGTGAGTTTTTCTTAAAAACCTAAAAATTAAAAGAAAAATATTTTGAGAATTTTAAAGGTGAAAGAGTTCTTTTAAAGTTTTTTAAAGTATTGAAAAGACCTATGTCTTTTAAACTTTTTATTATAATCTTAGCTCCTACGTAGTACTATTGTTTTCCTAAGATAAATCAGCTGCTTCCATGGTCATAATCTGCTGTACAGATGAAATTGAAGAGAACCTTTTCAGGTTCACTTATATAGGCGAGATTCTATGGATTTGACATCAAATTCTACCGATGACCGATCAACTGATAAGATTAATCGAGATGCACACAATTGTTCAAACGCTACTTTATCTTTTCTTACTATTATTATTAAAACTCATTGATTTCACTATCAAGTAATTTTAATGTCAACCAAAACAAGCGATCTTATTAGTAGATGCTACCAAAGATGATAAACTAAAGAATAACGAACTAAAACCACCAATATTCAATTTATATGCTTCTCGGCATTGGCGACTACTTATGAAAGACAAAAGTGATTGTGATCAGAAGCATTATTCCTGTTGAATCAATCATCATCTATTACTACAAAAGTACTCCTACACTAAGCATATATAGCTTTCTACGAAGACCACCCTGGAGTATTTGGCATGTCATAGCTCTACAGGTGCATGAGTCGATTATCAAAATACACTTGCAGCGCCTAGGCAAGCTTTCATGGCCATCTGAAATGAAGATTCAGAAGAGATGAGTAGTCCCAATAAAACATATCAGAAGCCGAACTCAACATCAACTTTGGAGTTGGCTTCTGTCTCCAGCCCTCTGCGAGCACCATGCCACAGCTGATTCTCTATGCCCAACTTCCTCAGCTCCAAAAGCCCACGTTCAACTGTGCATTATAACAAAAAATCACCCAAGTTAACCCCTAGCACAAGGAAAATCATATTATTCTACGTTGTTGTCTGTTCCAGCCAATTAATCTTTTCCTTTTAGTACATTGGAAGACTAAAGGTTTCAACAAGATTTCAATTTTTGGTGTAGGAGAAGGCTTTTAATTTCCTCAACCACTAACCACAGGCTTGTCAACTTGTTTTTGATACCCCTGTTAGTTATCACTTCAATCACCATCCGTGAGTTATTCTAGCTTTCTGACAAGAAACTGGTTTATGTCCCTTCATTTACTTCTTTCAATACATTCCATCGCCGGCTTATATGTTAAGCATGTTGGTAGAAGGTGGCTGCAATTGGCAGATTGGAAACCAACCCAATTTGCTTGTTTTGCAGCAAAATTATGAATTTGCAGATCTAGGAGGGAAGTATACGGGAAGGGGCATACCATCAACTGCATCAAGTGAAGTGGAATTCTGGTTGCTATGGTTGATCCAGAACTGCAAACGTTCTTCTGCTATGTCTGGTTCGATTCCTTGGTCTCTGGTTCTTCTCCAGAAATATGTAAGCCAAGCCTGTACGAGGCAGCAAGCAAGAATTAAACAGTGACTGAACTAAAAGTTCTACATTTAACAACATTAACAATCCTTGTTATATCGACGCCTTAAAACATAAGAACGCAACTGTGTACTTTTTCCTTTCCTAGTCTTCCAGGTTGACTTGTTGAAGAATTTGATATGGAATCCCCAAGATAAAAACTCGAATTAAAATCCATTTGCTTCAACTGTTGCGTTCATAAACAACATAAATCTGCAGTCATTTCCTAATGTGCAGTGGTATATACATAAATTAATACAACACAGAGACCCTTTGTCATCTATTACTTTCTGATGTCTAAATGGAGAAGCCTCAAATAAGAAAAGAAAAAACGGAAAAGTTGGAAGGACTATTCAGATCTATCTTAATGTAAAAAAGCCATCATACCTGTTTGAAACGCACAATTTCAGACTCTTCTTGACTCAATTCTGTGGATAAATTTTTTATGTAAGTAATCTTTTTAGCATACATACACACCAAATATGTGCTGTCTGAGAAAGCAAGTTCTTAAAATACAAGCTAAAAGAAGGAAATACGTTATCAATGCATAAGAAGTGGGCATCCCTGCAACTACAGCATTGACATCTCAGTTTGATACTTATAGTGGTGTATAACAAGAAAATTTTAGAAGGCAGAATATTAAACGTACCAAACGCTTCAAACTGCCCTTCATTGGGCAGTTTCACTTCATCTTCACCCATTACTGGAGAAATCAAGACACAGTTAGATAGAACTACGAATGGAACACTCTAAACACTAAAACGAGCAGCAAACAGAGCACTTTGAATAGACTGAACGGAAGAACACAAGAAACCATAGAAAGAAAGAACATGTCGTAAGGTAAGAAAGTGAAGAAAAATGCAAGCTTTGTACTTCATATGAGATTATAAGATCATAGTTCTTCGTTTTGGCAGTGTCAAGCCAGTTTTCTTATGTTTGTAACCTGAAATATTTATTAAAAAGAGGAGAGAGGTACAAGAAACAATAATGAAAACGCTGTTTCAAGAAATAAATGAATGAAAAAAGAGAAGCACAGAGAGTAGCGGTCAAACATACATATGGGACGCAATTGAACTAATCTTAAACCCAATGGTCAGAACTAAAAAATGAACACAGCATGCTGCAAGTGCTTGTTATTCCTTATGAGTTATCAAAGACAAGATAATTAAATCAGACCTGATTTTAGCAAATTCGGACGTCGTTGCTGAGCCATGGCAAGTGCTACTGCTTCCTCCACCTTCAGAGAAGGAAAGGAAGAAAATTTCAGAAACTGTTCAATGTAAGGAACATTTAACTAGTTAGCCAAAAGGTAAACCAAGCAATTTAGTTCCATAAGTCCTAATCAAGCCAAACAAATAGGTATTTTCTGCTCTAGCAGCCATGTGAATTGGTCATCTCAATGTTCCTCTCAGTTAGGAGAGGCTTGTTGTTAAGCTTGTCTAGACTTAAACTGATATCAGAACTTGGTTTTCCTCAACGTTCTCTCCAGTTTCATCAGTGGAAGCTTGAGGAATTGTTCCCGCCGATAAAAACAAGTAATGGTAACAGGAAGTCAGTTGAATCCATTGAGGGATATTGTCACTTGTGGCCCGAACCATAAAGTTTTGACTTTTAGAAGTTTCAAGAATTGAGCCTTTAACCACTTTTAACTCATCAATATATCCTCATCAAAGTTCAAACTTCCTTCTTTTGTGGCTGATAATATTCAGAGTAGGATACATTCAAGATGGTTGGTTACTTCCTAACAGGCAAGGGAACAAAGATCAAGAGTCTTAAACATTGCATCATCAAATCTTTACTTGTCAGTGGATCAATAAATATGAGAAGCCGGGAGAAATCTAAAGACAACTAAGATTGAACAATGATCGATAAATGGGGTCTGACAGAGACCTTCAGTGAAGCCAGTTCCCGCAAACCTTTTTCAACAAGTACCATGCTTTCAAAATTACCATCTCCGGAAAGTTCATTCAGATCTTCTACAACTCGGTGTCTGCGTTCTGCACCACATAAAGTAATTAAAAGCAATCACAAATGGAAGTAAATATGAACTTTCAGAAAGGAACAACTGAGTCATACTTACGTGAGGAGTTATCATTTTTAGCTCTCTCTGCCGAGGCTAACACAACTTCGACAGGTGCTGGTGCAAAGGATGACCAGTATTCATATTTTGCCCCTGCAATATCTGCATGAACACCTGAAATTTGGTAATCTCTGTGAGAACTTCCTTTGCACTACAGCTCTATATTCAAATTCTAAAGATGATGAAAACTAACAAATCGCATCTCAAAAATTCGGAAAGTAAGGTTAATATCCCTCGAGGTAAAGAGAGGTTGATTGATATCTTAATCCCAACTAATTTCTAGTCTTGTTGAACAAACAATGAGGAGAAAGATTTTGAAGATGCTGGCTTTCCTAATTATCAAAAAACTTGTTATCTAATTGAGAACTTATTAATGAGCGGAAGTCCACAGGATCACAGCTAAAGTAATAATAAAACACATAAAACTGTTATGCCTCCTATTCGTATGCAATATGAAAGGAGAAAGAAGAAGGAACCAACAGCTGGCACAGCTATCATTTCTGCAGGCTAAAAGCTTTGTTTTTCTGTTAGAATGCTAGTACCATATAGAGGAGTGAGGTGGCAGCTTGTTAGGATTCTCTGCAGGAACGTGTGAGGTAGGAAGGGGTATTGGATAATCTGTCAGGTTGGGAGAGTGGGAGAGTTGGTCACCTCTCAAATGTGGCCTTTAGTCGTCGGAAATTTTCTTCCCTTATCAATAAAATCCTAAACACTAGCATTCTTTATCTTGGTTCATCTATCTTGTCCTCTATTGCCTCTTCTACTGACCTATTTGCAGAAGTTTCCTAACAAAAACCTTCGAAACTAAGTTTCAACTCCATTCATTCAGATAAAAGCATGGGAAGTTCTTGTTATACAAATCTAAAGTCAAACCAGCTTACCATATTTAATACATAAGCTCCAATACCATGCAAGCCAACACCTCTTTAAAACAACCTCTTCCTAATATGAAAACTGCAGATCACGTTACTATGACATAATGGAGTAGTCAAAGAATGAGGAAACAATAGTTGAAAGTGGGAATGGAGAAGATGGGGGTGGAGGGTGGTGTTTATGTGTTGACCAACCATCTCTTCCTTATTTAGCATCATTCTCTGCATGACATTTCGAATTGACTGGGCCTCAACTTTAACATCATGGAGCTGCTCCATTGCAGAATTTGCCTCAACCTTAGCAGCCTACCTCGGAATATTAGAAGCGTAAATCAAAAAGGACTATTATATTAGTAATGATATGATAAAGAAATGCATATAAGAAAACATAATTGGACGAACATACAAGATACATTTTGTCGATACCTCAGCTTCTGTCCTTAGGGCCACAATCTCCTCTGCCTTACTGGTTTGTTCCACCACTTTCAGAGCAGCCTGTAGGGAAAGCATAGTTCAACCCAAACACCATTTGTATATCTCGCAACTCCTTGGTTAAATATCAATTGACAGGCATATGTACACCAGAACAGTTAACAATAGTACTAATAGTACCAACCTCCCTCTGCTGCAGAGCTGCCTCCTTTCTGGAAAGTGAACGGATATGTTACTGAACAGAGATATCATCTTAATGTAAGATCACGAGATTTTAATATAAATACTCACCTGCTTAAAAGACGGGCATCTAAAGTTACACCTTCTCCAAGAGCAGCAACCTTAGGAAAGCAGGTCATGAGGTGTAAATTAAAGAAAATAGTATATTCAAACGATGGAGTTTGTCATTTATGATTGTTCATGAGAAGATAGTTCCATCCTCAGTTCAAAATGAAAGGGGAGAAGTTCAAATTGAGCTTTTCTATAACCGGAAATTTTGGAAAAAAAGAACCAATATTATGGGAGAGGTCCCAGTCTCAATTTTTCATAAGTTTGAACCAGATTTGTAGGATTGTATAGCTACAGAGGGAATATACGCTACTCAAAGCTGTAGAGATATTAGCTCCATGAACAGTAAGGAAGGTACCTGTTTCTCAAGTTGTTGAGCTCTTGCCTCTGCTTCCTCACATCTCTCCTCTGCAAGTCGAAGCTGTATGTACATGTCATTGAACAGAACCAAAAACATCATTTTATAAAATAAGTAATCTGATGTCATACATTTTTCAATGAGGTTTTAAAGTAAGTCTCCATGGGAGACTGCTCAAAAATAGTTCTCGTAGTCAATTGAAAACATGGCTGAGCACTTCATTTGATAAATTAGCTGCTAATGTACTAAGGTATATGCGTGTGAAACTTATATAGCATTGCATTCCAAAGAGAATAACTACGTTAGAACTTCGGAATAATAAGGTTGCAGAAAACTGGAAAACACACTGAAAATAATGGTTGGCCGACCTTCTCAAGTAAAGTATCATTTTCTTCTTGCAGAATATCAATCTGCAGCACAGATAGAAATAGTTAATGGATTTTCCGAAAACATAAAATCTTACTCACTGTAAGTAATCAAACATGGAAATTCTGAATGACTTTTCTGAAGAGGATGAAAAAACTATATCAACTATTCTGACTACAAAATGATCAGGGAAACAACGGTTCAATCATGGGTTTTTGAGGCCCCAGTTCAGTTAACAAGTCGACCATACCTCATCTTCTAATGCAGAAGCTGAATTCTGATTACTCGTATCTCTTAGCTTCAGGCTTCCCATATCTATTGACAACCTGCTACAGAAGGCTAACTGTATAGGTTAAACTTTCCAAAGCACAATTGGTCTAAGTGATTCATCCATTTGTTGAGATTTGATGACCTATCAGTCCGCAACTGATAATGTTGAATTTAGATTGAATGCAGGAATGAAGAAACCCAAATGTAAAAGAGCAATAATGGTTGCTCTTCGTATGCCCAAAAGTAAAAATATAGTTCCATGAGATTTGCCAAGTAAAATCCAGGGTAACTGAAATGTCCATGCTCCATTCACACACTTCAGTGAGAAATGCTTCAGAATTATTGGTCTTTGGTGGTCCATTCTGAATCCACCCATTCTACTAGACAAAGGAAATATAATCTCTTAAAAAAATATAGATGCACTTCTTAAATTGGAACCTCAATGATCAACACCACTTTTGTTTTTGGGGCCATAAAGTTTCAAGCATGCTTCAGTAATTAAGAAGCACAGACACGGACACGGGCACGCGACACGATATGGATACGGATACGAACACAAACACAAACACAAAGGTACATCAACTTCTAAAATTTGGTGGACACGCGGACACGACTCCATTTTGCCGTGTCCGTGCTACATAGTTCAGTAAGAATTGGTGAGAGAAAAAAGCAATAATGGTCCTGCCATTCTTCAAAGTGAAAGTTTGAGAGCATCAACATACCTTCTATCTTTCCGGAAGTCCACTGGAGACTCTGATGAAAGAGGAGAGACTGGCCTTAGTGAGATGGGCACACTACTTGGCATGGGAACCGTCTTCAGGGGTGGACGAACAGTTGATATGGACCTGGCAGACAGAGGTTGTTCCATAGAGTTGGTGGATGGCCTTGCAGCTATTAAGGAACGAGCAGAAAGAGGTTCTTCCATGGAATTGGAAGATGATCTGCCAGCAATAGAATGAGCAGAAAGGGGTTGCTCCCCCTGATTTGTGGGCTGAGGCGGTGTGGTTGCCAAAGATGAACGAGCAGAAGATGGTTGTTCTGCACTGCTAACTGGTAAAGATGACCGACTGCCCGTTGATGTATATATAGGCAACGGCCGTTCTGAATGGTTACGTAATGATGTTGGAACTACTGCAGATAAATGAGCTGATGTTGGTTTTTCTACAGGGTTAGCTGGTACAGATGATCGCCCACCAGGTGTTGCATGTGCAGATGAAGGTTCTTGTTGCTTACGAAGTGACTATTAGAAACCATGATGAAGTACAAAGTGAGAATGAGACTTCTAAGAATAAACAGAAAGCAAATATCAACAAATCTACGTATTGAGAACATCTTTGTGATGCCAATTCCGAAATCTAAAAACATCCTGCAACAAGTCCCCGTGGTCATTCCATTATGGTGTTCAACTTCACACTAATACCATGAAATTTAAATAAAACAAGGAAGAAGTAGCCGAGCAAGTAATTATGTGTTTGTTAAATTTGATTCAGAGGACACCCAAGTCAACTTTCTCTTCAATATGGGAAGTCTGTGAAACAGTAGGGTCCAGGGAAGGTCAAGCATCTAGGCTCACCTCTAATTGTGTTAAATATAGGTAAACCAATGGTTTATGGAGAGAGAACATCCCAGTTGTAAAGTCCAATTCTAAAACAAACTTCAAATTGAATGAAGCAATAAAGAACTGTTCCCTTGTAGCTTCAAATGGAAGCGCTAGTTCATTAGAACTTAACTTTAATAACTCTGGCATGTCAAAGGCCAGAAAGTGATAGGGTAGCTGAAAGGACAGAAATGGCAAGCAGTGTTTCATTATGAGAAAAGCAGCTCCCATTGAGGCAAGGAAGAAGGATCAATTGCTTGAATTATGGGAAAGGTGTGATCCAAAGAAAGAAACAAGAACTGGGAAACCAAAAAATAACTGCCTCAAAGCACTTACTGAAAGAAGAAATATCAATTTCCTAGTTAGTTCATCAACAATCAAGCTTATCAGATTACAACAGAGAAAATAACAAAGATAGGCCAATCACCAGAGGAGAGCGCGATTGCATTGCCTTCCCACCAGCTCGCCCAATGGATATTGTCCCAGTGACAGAGCCATAATCATCATCATTTTCACTGTCCTCATCGGCAAATTGGAGGCCCTTTGACTTTGCTGCTGGCCTTGCCTGCACTTTTTAAAATGTTTTAGACGATCTATATATAAATACATAAGACCTTAGATGGTAACAGTTATTTAACTATGTGATATTACAAATAGAATAGGAAACAGTAATTAGGATGACAATCACCAGAGGAGAGGGCGAGCGCATGGCCTTTCCACCAGAACGGCCAATTGATACAGTCCCACTCACAGGGACGGTATCATCATCCTTTTCAAAGCCCTCGTCCACGAATTGAAGGGGCTTTGGGTGGGCATGAGTTTGTGATGCGGGCCTTATCTGCAATTTAGTAAAAACAAGTTTTGACATGGAGAATCTAGCTTAGCTTAGAACAGCACAAGAAAAAAGAGTAATAACGGCAATCACCAGAGGAGAGCGGGAAGGCATAGCCTTTCCACCGGCAAGCCCAATGGATACTGTCCCACTCATATCATCATTTTCAGGGTCGTCGTCTGCAAATTGGAGTCCCTTTGGCTGACCATGTCCATGAGTTTGTGCTGCGGGCCTAGTCTGCAGTTTAGATAATACTAAATCATCACCACTACCAATGCATAGTTTATTTGGCAAATGCCATTTTATCAATAGCATTACCAGTGGAGAACGCGTGCCCATTTTTCTTGCACCTCCAAGCCCAATGCTCCCTTTACCGGTAGGATTATACTCATACGATAGGTCATCTTCCTCTTCACCATCATCATCAGGCGTTTGATGGGACATCACCTGAGCAAGTCTCTGTGCGGCAGCTTTTGTGTGTGCTTTCCTGGCATTAGGCATCCCGCTCGATCCTGTCCGAACATGGCGGGGATGCAGCGGCGATACGACCGGTGATGATGGAGTCGCAGGTGGGACAGCAGAGGTCTTCTGCCTCAGGTAATCTTGCCTGGTCCGGGGGTCCATGATGAATCCTGTCCAAAAACTTGATGGAAACCCTTCAACCAGAAAACAAAGCAGAGAGTGTATAATGAGACAAAAAGATGGTGACAGTAGGCTCAGCTTATATCTGTGGATGTTTGTGGGAAGATAGCAATGAATCAAACCAAAATAAGATATAGCTACAATGAAAATGGAAGATCCGATTGATAAGGCCAAAAAGGAGGGAAGGAACGTAACAGAACAGAAGAGAAGTTGAGAAAGATCTTGCTACGTGATTTACGTCCTTCTTCAACCCTGCATGTGTATGAGGTCAGGAAAAAGATTTTAGAGATTTAAATGATTTTTGGTATCTTTTCTTATTACAAAATTATAATAAAACTACACCTATCCTTTCTTCACACTGATGAACAACTATATATTAATGAAATTTCATGGAACACTCAACGGATCAAAATAGGCCTGTATAATATTCAAAATGACGTTATTCAGAAGAAAAGAAACGTTTTTTTTTTATCTCTCTTTTATATATTTTTATTTGCCTTTATTTTACACATGTGTTTTTTGTACGTAGGAAAATAAAACTAAAAGGCAACTTCAAACTAACTGGCACAAATTTCGACGGTAGAAAGCTCTTTGCTTGTCTTGGTGAATGAGCTTCAATATTGTCAGCGGAGACTTCTAAAGAATATGCAATCCTGAATTAACTAGAGCTGCGATTGAGGTCAGGTGGTCTGCACACTGATTCCCTTCACGATGTAGTGCTGAAATTGCACCTCTCAAGCTTGTTGAAGTAATCCACAAGTACCTATCTCAAAAATTTGCTCATCAAATGAAGTTATATTGGATGAAGACAATATGTTTATAACTACGAGAGAATTCACTTCTATGATTATTAATCAATATCCCATTGTCTAAGTCAGAGTGAGTCTCATTTAAACTCTCCAGAGTTCTATAGTTAGTGGCAATCCTCTTGCAATGTATTGTATAAACCCACCGTACCACTAATCGTGCCAGTCTCTAAGTATCCTCCCAGCCGTAAAAATGTTTCCTCCTTGTTTTACTGCTCCATTAGTGTTTAACTTAACCCAATCATTTGGTGGTTTGGTCTATCCAACTAACCTATGGGTAATCCTTAGGTTGGAAGCATACAATTTTTTGCTATCCTTGCCCGTTCTATCCATTCTATGTACTCCAGAACAGCTCTGTCACCCACTTCCAGCCAAACGAAGTTAGCATCAAACACACTTTTATTTCGTCAGTACTATAAAAATCAGCAAGCTACTTCAAAAAGACAAGCCCTGTCAAATTGCCTCATATTGTGGTGCTTCGTAAAGTTAGATTTTACCCACCGCATCTCATCTTGTAGGAAGAAGTCCATATCCACTATCTCTGGGGAAAATTTTGCCCAGAAGGCTTTAACTCTCAGACAATCCTTAATGGCGTGTAGAGTGGATTCTTCTTATCCACAGTTGTGACACTTGCTATCTGTAGCAATGTGATAAGTCACTCTTTGTTAATTGCTCATCTGTTTTCCTTTGACCATTAACCAAAGGAATGCCCTAATCCACTGCGGCCCTGCCTATTTCTAAATTAATTCCCAGAGGCCATTATGCTCGTCGATGATACTCTCTTTGATTAATTCGTATGCTGACGCTACTGTGAACCGTCTATGTGATGTTTGTCCCTACTAGAGAGTATCTTCTGATGTGCTATCTGCATTAATGGGGGTCTTCGCAATGTCCAGACAAATTGAAGAGGGGAGGTAATGCTGGAGCAAATTCCACTTCCAGGTGCTATTTGCATTCTTAAAATTTGCAACAGATAGGACTCTTTTGGGGGTTGGGGAGGTCGCCACATAAATAAGTGGTCCCTAGTCCTTTACCTAGTTACCCATCCAGAATCGGATTCTCTTTCCATTACCTTGTTTCCATTATAGACCTTGGCGAACTACTTTCCAAGTTGCAGATATTCCCCTCCAAATGCTAGAAGCCCTGACTCTCTCTATTGTAAGAGGGATGTAGTGCGGGTCAACGCGATATTTAGCTCTTTGAACCCATAAAGCTTGTGGTTGTGTAATCAATGCCCAACCCAACTTAGACAATAAAGCATTGTTGGAAGAGCGGATTCGTTTAATGCCCAGGTCCCTCAATTTTTTGGGCTGACACACTATTTCCCAGTTGGCTAGATGCATTTTCCTTTGCTCACCTATTGAGCTCCAAATAAAATCTCGCATGAGTCTCTCCAAGTCATCACAAAGCTGCCTCGGGAGACTAATTGTTTGCATTGTATAAGTGGAAAGGGTTGTTATCATATACTGGGTTAAGGTAACTCTTCCCTATAGATATAGTACCCTTGCCCTCCATCCTGCAAGTTTCTGTCATGCATTATCAAGGAGATGTCAATGCGTGTATCTTGATGATCGCTCATGTTGCAATGGGGCTCCTAGATATTTCCCTAAGTTGTTCGTACGAGATATGTGTAGGGCTTGACTGATTCTATGCTTGAGTACTGGGGAAACTTTTTTTAGAAGAAAATTCAAGTTTTGTCAATATTCACTTTCTGGCCAGAAGCCTGACAAAACTCTTCAAATGTTCTTGCGATAACATGGGTTTGAGAATCCGTAGCTTTTGCAAAAAGGACTAGGTCATCTGCAAAGAAAGATGAGATATCTGAGGCCCAGTAAGGCTCAGTTTTCTTGATCTCCATAGCCGTTGTTCCACCTTTTTTGAAATAAGTTGTCCTAGTCTTTCCATGCATAGGACAAAAAGGTAGAGCAAGAGTAGGTCGCCTTGCCTAATACCTCGTGAAGTGCTAAATGGGTCAATCACTGTGCATTGCCACGCGACTTGCAAAGTCACCGTCGACACACACTCCGTGATGACCGAGATTAAATTTTCCAGAATTTCATGTCCATTAAAGTATTCTGCATGAAATCCCATCAGATCTGATCGTACGCTTTTTCGAGGTCCACCTTTATAGCCAAAAATTCGGTCTTCCCCTTATTCTTTCGCATCGAATGTATGAATTCATGAGCAATGATAATATTATCAATTGTTTGTCTACTTGGGATAAAGCTGCTTTGGGGCGCCTGTACTAGCCAATCCATGTGGTTTTTCAATCGATTGATAAGAACTTTGGAAATTATTTTGTATAGCACGTTGTAGAGGCTAATCGGTCAGAATTGCGCGATAATCCTCAGGGAGGAAACTTTGGAGATCAGGACTAGAATGGTTTGATTTAAATCTTGTTCCCAACGTTCCAGCCTGAATACTTCCTTAACATGCTCTATCACTTTTGACTCGACCTGCCCCTGTTGTTTTTGAAAAACGAGGGTATTAAAACCATCTACTCTAGGGGCTTTATTTAGGTTCATATTAAACACCGCTGACTTGATTTCATTGTCGTGGATTGGCTAGGTCAAAGCATGCAATCTGTCTACCAAGAGCGAAGGAAGCACTCCTGAGATCAGGTAGCATTGTAAAGGCCCATCTTCTTGTGTATATAAAGTGACAAAGAAGTCCCTGGCTAACTTACTTAGTTGTACAGGGCCAGAAATCAGAACCCCTTGAGGATCAGTGAGTCGCTCTATCTGTAGTTTCTTCCTTTTAGAGAGCGTGAGTGTATGGTAGTATTTCGTATTCCTATCTTCATTCGAGAGCCAGTCGCATTGGGCTTTTTTATGTCAATAGATTTCCTCCTCACATAAAACATGCATCAATTCCTTACTTAATTGTTCCTCCAAGTCTAAAAGTACATTCAAATTGTCCCTTATCATGGCCCTCTGGATTCCCTTGTTTATAAGCTAACTCCAATTTTGTATTGAAATCCCCACCTATGAGCCAGGGATTATGAGTATAACTTCCTACCCATTTTAAAATCGGCCAGAGATAAGTTTGGGAAGTGGTTTATGGGCTTGCATAAACTGCTGTAAAGTCAAAAGAGTAAGCAACATATTTAATCTTTGTATGGATAAATTGGCGGTAGGCTAGCACTATTGAGATATTGAAAACTTCTTTCCATAAAAGCCATATCCCTCCCAAGAAACCCTCTACCTCTACCCTAAGAGAATAATTAAATCCTAAAGCACTAACGACTTCTTGAGCCCTAGGTCCACTAATTCGAGTTTCCATTAAAACGAGGATACCAAGCTTAAAATGCCTAATGCAATTACGAAGTATGGCATGGAGTTTCTACCCTCCTTCCCCTTGGCAATTCCAAATTAATATCGACATAAAGTAAAAACAAGCTAATTAGGATATGTGCCTACAGTGGAAGCGTCCTTGTTTCCTTCGCCCGAAGATTGTGTTGTATGCACCTCTTTGTAATGCATTTGATGGATTGGGTCTGGGCTTCCCTCTTCGACTGCTATATCTGGAGGGTCGGTGTAGGATATTTCAATATCCTCGCTGAGAGGCCTGATTTCCTTTTGGACCTCAACTTCGTCCATTAACTGGAGTCTCTCTTCATCGACCAGTTCTCTGTCCTCAAGTAACTGGCTATTGCATACCAATTCTGAGTGAGTAACTATTTCAATCGCTATATTTTTCTCTGTTGTTGAGCTATAGTTGGATTTGTGGAACTGTATCCGTTTCCTATTCCTGGGGCCCACTGGTCCTGGAACTTTCCCCTTTGGTCTGTTAGGTTTGGCCTTTGGGCTCCTTTCTGGGTTTGGGCCTATTAGACTTAACCAACTGGTCTCTTTGAGGTTGCTTTCCCTTGCCCATTAATTTAGTTAGCTCCAGGTTGGTTCCGAAGTCCAGCATGTTATTGGTGAGTGGGGCTTCTGACACTGTCTCTTTAGCTATTTCCAAGAGTTCCTGTTTTGAAGGAGAGCGTACCTCGATCCTCTCCTCTGAAGGGACTCTTGATTTTTTTCCCATTCCTATACGTTGCTTAGCCTGATCTTGATGGTTTGAAGGTACTCTTGGTTTACGTTGAACCTTCATCCACGGTCCATAACTGTTGAAAAATTAAATCGTTGCCTTCCCTGTAATGTTGCCTCCCGTTGGTGTTCCAATTGCTATTGTCGTCTCTGCCTCCATCTCCGATGATCCTCCTCCTTGTCCACGGTGTTCTGGTTGTGTTGGTGTGGCTTGTTTTTTTTTACGGACATCCAGGTTCTTCGTGACCTACTTTACCTCATGAATAGCAGATGTGCGACAGGCCTTCATACTCCACCGTCAATATCTCCCCGTTGAGTTGCACAATGGTCCACAACGGAGAAGATAGGTCAATGTCAATAGCGAGCCTAGCATACTTTCCTCACTGCGTTAAGAATGTGGTTTCATCGATACGTATTGTAGTTCCCACAAGATCCCCCATAGCTTTTAGTAGTCCAGGGTAGTACCTCATAATGGGAAGGTTTGGGAATAGGATCAAGACGACAGCGTGGTGGAGCTGGCTTTGAGTCGGTCAGAATGATGATGTCTAGCGCTGCACCGAAAGCGCCTGGTCGTAAATGGTTCACAGTCTATTGGTGAGGGCATGGAGATAGTCATCCTCCTCTATGAACCACACCAGAAAAAAAAATCATGCTCTAGGTCCAAGATCTTGATGGGTCCTCTGGGTTTCCACAAATTCTTTAGCCGTGTTACTATATTTTGGAAGCCTATCCTCCGTCCCAGAAGTTTGACGACTATGGCTTGTGTCCAGATATTGTCTAACTTCATCTTGAAATTATGGGACAATGCTATACCCCCCTATCCTCTCCCGACAGTTGTCGTATATCCCCTCTTCGGGTTCGACAGGGTCTTCTGAAGGCCATGCTTTGTCC